>PVIC010019238.1:0-30764 GCA_004025085.1 Thryonomys swinderianus | reverse complement strand
AATCAGGCAGGACAAAGATATAAAAGGAATAAAGATAGGAAAGGAAGAAGTTAAACTGTCATTATTTGCTGATGATATGATACTCTATCTAGAGGATCCTAAAAACTCAACCAAAAGACTGCTAGACTTAATTACCAAATTTGGTAGTTTTGCTGGATACAGGGTCAATGCTCAAAAATCAACAGCCTTTGTCTACACAAACAACAGACTCACTGAAAGAGAAATTGGGGATTCAATCCCTTTCACAGTAGCACCCAGAAAAATGAAATATCTAGAAATCACCCTAACAAAGGAAGTGAAAGACCTCTACTCTGAAAACTATAGGACTCTGAAAACTGAGATAGAAAAGGAAACCAGAAAGTGAAAAGATATCCCTTGTTCCTGGGTCAGGAGAACCAATATCATCAAAATGGCTATACTCCCACAACTACTATACAGATTCAATGCAATTACAATTGAAATTCCAATGGTATACTTCACAGAGCTAGAGCAAATAATACAAAAATTAATGTGGACCCACAAGAAACCTAGAATAGCAAAAGCAATTCTAAGCAACTACGACATGGCAGGGGGTATTACAATCCCCAATTTAAAACTCTACTATAAAGCCACTGTGATAAAAACTGCATGGTACTGGCGAAGTAACAGAACTGAGAACCAGTGGAATAGATTAGAAGACCCAGAAACAGCTTCAAATACACTAAGCCACCTTATCTTTGACAAAGGAGGCAAACATCCCCAATGGAAGAATGACAGCCTCTTTAACAAATGTTGTTGCAAAAACTGGGCTTTATCCTACCAAAACTAAAGCTAGACCTATTTCTTTCACCATGTACAAAACTAAACTCACAATGGATATGAGACTTAAACATTAAAACAGAAACAATAAGCCTGCTGGAAAACAGGCTAAGTAAAACTCTTGGAGACATTGGCTTAGGCAGAGACTTTATGAATAAAACCTCTATAGCACAAGAACTAGCAGAAAGAATCAACAAATGGGATCTCATTCTACTGAAAAGCTTCTGCACAGCCAAAGAAGTCACTGGCACTGCTAAAAGAGAAGCAACAACATGGGAAAAAATCTTTACTAGCTGTTTATCAGACAAAGGGCTATTATCTACAATATATAAAGAACACAAACAGATCAGACTCCCCAAGTTTAAAGACCCAATTCAAAAATGGGCTTCTGAAATGAACAGACACTTCTCAGAGGCAGAAGTCAAAGCAGCCAAGAAGCATATGAAGAAACATTCAACATCACTGATCATTCGAGAGATGCAAATGAAAACAACACTGGGATTTCATCTCACTCCACAAAGAATGGCCGCTATCACAAAATCAACCAACAATAAATGCTGGCGAGGCTGTGGGGAGAAAGGAACCCTTCTACACTGTTGGTGGGATTGCAGACTTGTGCAACCATTGTAGAGATCTTTGTGGAGTACTATTCTGACACAGAGAGGAATAAATGAGTTGTTGATGAGAAAATGGATGCACTTTGACCATAATGATAAATGAACTAAGTCAGACACACAGGCTTAGATATCACATGGTTCCTCTTATATGACAAACCTAAAATATAAATAAAGAGCAAAATAAAAAATAGATAAGAGGAAATAGAGTAATAGATCTTTGACAGGTGGGAGGGGAAAATAAATCAATAAATAATGTAAATGTACCAGTGGTGGACTTAATCATTATGTACTGCACACATGCTAATAAAAAAACTGGAATAAAAGTGGATTTTAAGTTCAATCTTCATAAAATAATTAATGACAATGTGAATTAGCTTAATCTAGGCACTCTGCAATAAATGTATTTCAAAATATCATGATGTATCCAATAAATATACACTTTAATTAATTAAAGAGAGAAATAATTTTATTTTCACTAGACAACTGAGAAGAGAATACATTTAAATTTGGTATATGGATTATTATCCTTCCAACTAGATAAAGCCAGGGAAGTAAAGCTTTATGCTTGATTGAATGACAAGAAGCAAGTTCTCTCTGAGATAAAGAATTATTAAATGTGGTGATGAAAAATATTTTATTGAATGTGTTCTCATGTTCCTTAAGAAATGAGATGTATAGACCGTTGTGGGGGATTGCTTTTGCATGAACTCATAGGCGATGAAATACTTGCTCATTCATTAATCAGAGGCCAAATAATTGCCATTAGCACTGTATGCACTTAAAAGCAGAAACTGAATCAAGAAGTCCTCTTCTTTTTAAGATTGGCAAACTGTGTGGCCTCTAGGTACAGACTGGTTAGTAGAAGGAAGGAATCGAATGTCAGAATATGGAGTTTAGGTTATATGTTGCAGTGGAGAGTTACTGAAAGTTTTCTAGAGAGATTTTAGATGATTCTGCCTTGCTTATGAATAAAAAGGTGGAGGGAGGAAAAAAAAGAGGAAGATAATTTGGAGACTTACAGTCATGGAACACGAGGATGAGGAATCCTAAAGGCCTGAACTGAGCAACAAAGTGAGAACAAACTTGAAAAAAATGTCTGCAACGGCTCTTCTTAAGCAGGAGACACATGGTTCACCTGTTGGTAATCAAGGGAAAGCGGAGCATGGAGTGCATTAAGGTGTCTTCAGTCCAGGAGTTCAGGAGGAAATAGATTGAGTTCAGTAAAAAATGAATGGAAAATAGGAGCTGTAAATACAGATAGATAGATATCATCAAAATCCAGGGAGTATTTCAAGTCATGAGTCATGAGTCTGACAAACAAGGCAGAAAAAGTCAAAATCATTGCAGAAAGAGTGGGAACATGCAGATGATCCAGGTTGCTGCAGGAGACAGAGCAGACAGGGTGAGGAGCAGTCTGTGGTGAGCAGGAAGGGAGGGAGAGAGCTCTAGCAGAAAAAGGCTACTGAAAAAGCCACAGGGAAAAGATAAAAAAGAAGAGGTACTGAGTGGTTTTGCTGTCTAGGAGGCACTGCCTTTGTAGAATGGGCTTGATAGGTTAAAGGAGGGTACCTGCTGGGTTTCAGAATATAGTGGGTAAAATAGATAAACTTCCCAGCCTATGCTGTTTGTGAAGTTTTGTGGCTTAAGGAAAAAAAACAGATAAGATAGTTGATAATGGAAAAGGAAAGAACAGGAAGAAAAACGTATGTGCACATGTTTATACATAAACTAAAAAGAATAGTCCAGTAAAAAGATGTAACTCAAAATAAAGATTGGGGAGATAGTCATAAACAAGTTCCCCAAGAAAGTGGGGCTCTGTGGCACCCAAGACACCTTTGGAGGACCCACTTTCTTCTGCAAAATGGAAGAAAACCAGGTGGAGGAATGTGGTGCTTTTCTTGCCTGATAGTCTCAAACTTCATAGTAGAATGTGGAATTAGTAAAAATGGGTTTTGTAAGATATCTATATTGCTCACAAATAATTCTCAATGAGTATCAGGTAGATGTTATCACCAGAATGAATAAATAGCTCGTTTAATTATATAGGTTAATATGAGATATTAAGGAGTAGAAAACTTTCTTAAATTTTAATAAATATACAACACTTTTAAACGTCATACATTGAAAATTACAAATCTGGTATCAAAAAGTGAGGTAAAGATGTATCAGCTATAATCTTGATGTAAAAAAATTTCACCTGAATCAACTGGACTCATGAGTTCAATATAAAGCATACTTAAATAAGAATGTTCTCTTGGTTACCCTAACTTATCTTCATTTCCTTGAACTGCCCCACTCCTGCCTCCTGGACATTTCCTTCTCAATAGCTCCAAGGTCCCTCAAAACCCAGCTGTCTTTGGCTAAACTCTCAGTATGTCCCCTGTCTGGCCAGTCTCCAAGCTGCCCTCTCTGGGGATTCCCTGCTTCTGTGTGCAGTCCAGCTGCACCAGCGTCTTCCTAGGGCAGACGTAACAGTCTGTTCCTTCTGAAACTAGATTAAAAAGTACACATCTTGAATTTGCTCTTGCTTTTGGCTTCTACTTTGACATCATATGTAAGGGAAGCGAGCTGGAATATTATGAGCAGTCCTCAGGAGGCTTAAACTTCTGCTGTAAGGGGCGGAAGTTTCTGTCCAATAACTAAAGAAGACCCCCGACCTAACAGCAACACAGCAGAGAGCGCGGAAGCAGATTCTTTAGTCACGTTAGAATTTTGATGAGGGAAGCTCTGGCTGGAGCTTCATAAAGGGCCCTTTGTTAAGATCACCTACCTAACTGACTGTGGTATTTCTGACCTTCAGAAACTCTTTGAGAGAGTCAGTGTGTGTCGTTTTAACCTGCTGACTTCAGGACTTTTGCAATGCAGCAAAAAGGAACTAATAAACCCCTGAGCCAGACCTCTTTATCAGGGACCTCATTGAACTCACACCATTATCTGTCTGCTTGCCCAAGGCACTATTCAGAGAGCCATGTGGGAAACTACTTTCTTCTCCCTTCTGCCTGCCAATTATGAAGTTCTGTGAAGCACCTGTTGCGTACAGAGGACCCTTTAGGTACTAGGATAAAATGAGCAAAATGAAAGTGTTACAGAATTCAAATTTGAGCGAGGGCCATAGAGGAGACAATGATGATTCAATAGATTTGTCAGGTGGCAATGAGAGGTTCCAGGTGGATGGAAGAGGGACAAGTAGTACTAGTGAGATGTTTGTTTAGGTAGAAAGATCCGGGGAGGTCTCTGTGGTGAAGTGGTCATTTGAAAGGATCCTGAGGGAATCTGTGACATCTACGTGGAGTTGCAGAGAAGAGTCACCCCAGTAGTGGGCATCTGTGCTCTATGTGACGGCGCACAGCCAGCACGAGGGCCCTGTGGCTGGACAGACAGTGAGGATAAGATGCAGAATGGTCTCTGAGGGTACAGAAACTTTCATTTCAAAAGTTTTATCCTATAGTTGGGCAGCCAGTGGAGAGCCTTGAGTACAGAAGTGACCAGGTCAGATCTAGTTACCAACAAGATCACTATGACTTTGGTGCTGACAGCAGATCTTGAGAGCAAGGATTGGGAATGGAAGAAAGAACAAAAAAAAATTTACATGGATGTAGAGTAGGTATTACCATTTTCCACAGAAAAATTTCAGAGGTATATTGAAGGCAGGGATGACAATTAACTGATGAGTTCAGTGTGGGTAGAAGAGGCAACAAAGAAATCAAGTATGTCTGCACATGAAATTGAGACAGTCTGAAGTACCTGTCAGTCTACTTTACTGCCCCCACTTCTCACTTCTCTTGCCCATCACTCTCACCCATGAGGCACAGTGCCCCTTCTTGCCCACTGTTGTAAATCTCCACAACTCCTGAGTGTACTCTTCGGGACTCTTTTAAAAATGACTGTTCTTGTAAGAGGACTGGGAGATTCTGACAAGACTGATGTCTGTTACTTGTACAACTGGCTGCATTTGGCTTAATGGTCTGTTCTCACTGTCTCAATAATTTTAATGACTTTGAACAAGAGGCTCTACATTTTCACAGCAAATGGTCTGACTTTTAGAGTCCATAGCCTTACCCTTACACCAGTGATGGAAAACCTTTCAGTGCTTTCAGTGATACCAAGAGCCACTGTGGTCTGTGTGCCATAGGTTTGCCATCATTGTCCTCTATTAATCAGGCAGATTAATACATGCTGATTCACAGCCCAGAACCAAAACTATATACTAAATGTCAGTGAAATGTATTTGTCCTGAGACCACAAAAGGATGCTTCAAGACAAAATTATTTGCTCCACTGAGCACATGAGGACACGGAGGAGCTAAGATACAGTATTCATTAGGTTGTGTAGAATAACAGCATCTATGGAGAAAATGTACTTATGCAAGGGAGTTTAACAGATGGTCCTACAGGATCAGAGGAGGGAGAGTCCATGATGACTGTGTGTGCTGGGGAGCTGGAGGACGCAGCTGCTCGGGCCAAGAAGGTGGAAGTGCAGAACCAGTGGGATCCAGGATCAGCACAATTCTGAGATAGGGTTGGAGGCACCCGGAGAGGAAGTGGTGTGAGTCTGAGTAAAGGTTGGGGAAACTGGTGTCTGACATACATAGGCTGTGGCCACAGAAGTTGTACCTGTGGAAGCAGAATGGAGCTTTCAGAAATGCAGCCTGTTTCCTCTCATTACCTGTTAATTCTGCCTGTGCTGCAAGCCCATGGGGATGGTGTCACCCACAGACAAAGCAACCTTCTCCCCAGTTTGCTGGGCTGCACATCAGCAACCTCTGAAGCAGCTCACAGTCACACCTAGAAGTGGGCTTTCCTAATTTCCCAAGAACTTTGTAATCTAGTCGAGGTGACACCTCATGATTAATCATCACAGATATGAAGGAACTTAGGAAGATTAGACTTCCAGTCCTATACTAACGTCAAGAGATTTCTTATTGAGCTCCCGTTTCTTGGAGCACCTGTTCAGCTTGGATATTGTTTTTGTTTGAGATGAACAGATAAGGTAGATATAATGAGAAGGGATCTTTTACTTTGAGTGGTTAAACTTGCAATAGAGTTCTGGGGAGTAATTTGTCTTCAGCAATTATTTTTGATAGCCAGTGTTTTCAAAATTGTTGAAGTACAGGTGATTTTTTTGCATGATTCAGGAAGTCTGAGGTAGTTTTCTGTGCCTAATAATATAATCAATCATATCTGATTAGGAATGGTAGACTTAATTCTATTCCATAGGTCATTTTTTCCGTGGAGGCTTTGTGTCAGGAGTTACAGTCTGCAAGAGGAATTAGACCCAGTCTCTTGTTTTAGAAAGTTTCCTCAGAAGACCAGCAAGTTGGCAAAGGGGAACGAGTGGCCTCAGAAGAGAACGGAGCCTTCCCCGGGTGGAGAAGACCAGCACTCCGCCTGCGGGCACTGGGTGACAACCAGGGGGACGGGAGTGTTGTCTAGCTGGGAGCGAGGTGGGAAGCGGTGTGGCACCTGAGCTTCCACAGTTTGTGACATTCTACAGAGTTCATGAGTAATACAAGCAGGATGGGAACAGAAAGGACCAGAGCTACTTTCTGAGCTGGGGATTTGAAGATCACACATCTCTGTTGCCATGACTGTCACTTGGATCCTTGAGCAAGCTCAAACTAGGGCCCTTGGTCATGGCCTCCTAGGAATCCTTCCTCCTCCTGCGCTCCGAGGAGCTGGCAGCTCAGGCTCCATCCTGTCCTGCCCTTGGTGGTCCCTCCTTGCGCTCTCTGTCACCCATTATCCATCCCTGGGGCTTTGTTTGTGGTGCTTCTGTCCATTGTTTCTAGGTTTGCTGTGGTCACTACCAGTTCTCACCTGCGCTATCGTGCTGTCTTCTCATGGGCTCCCTGGCCATTTTCGGGCCTCCTTTCCAGTGCTTCTTCATATTGTGGCCAGAGTGACACAAATTGGCTTTTGCCAGATTAAAATGCTCCAGTTTTCCAGTTCACGTACAGTGGAGGCCACATTCCTGTCAGAAGCTGTACAGGCCGGTCCTCAGCACATCCTCAGACTCATCTCGTTTCTGCTGCCCCAGCGCGGGGCAAGAGCAACCGCCTCGCTCTTGGTCCAGCTCGGCAGCCTCGGATAGTCCCGCCTGGCTGGGGCGGCCGAGCGGAGCACTTGACGCCTGCTCGCCTTTCAGCACGTGATCATATCCCTGCTAGAGAGAGGGCTTCCTTCGCGTTTGTTCCCTTTCTCTAGGCACCTGTGAGTTAAGTAGTTTTTCTTTACTTTCTGATAAATCATAAAATGTCTTGAAGGTAAAATCAGGTGTCATCTATCTTGACCTCTGGGCCCAGCCCAGTGCCTGACGCACACAGTGTCCAATAAATAAATACATGAAGCAAACGTGGGTTTTCTGTCCTCTGCTCCTTCTCCAGTGCTCCTCTTTGTACCCCGACAGCTGCTCCTGCTCCCCCCGCGGCACTTCTTCCTTGGGTTGCAGGTTAAGTAAGGATGGAGGGTGTCAGGGGCTCTGAGTCTCAGATGTTGACACGCGTAGGATTTCTTTGAATCTCTTAAAATAAATTTGCATCCTACTCTACAGTCATCCCATTATTGTTTTGCTATACAAAACAGCTGCTTGGTGTCAGTTTTGTGACTTGCCCAAATACCTTAGAAGATCTGGTTCAGGCATTTTTAAGTTTTACCGGGCTGCTCTCACTGAGTCAGCTTGATATTCTACACGGTCCACTCCCCTCTCACAGCAGAGTCCTGAACACCGTCAGGTGTCCTCGCCCTGCCCCCACCTTTCTTGTTGTCTCGCTTTGATTTGCTGTTTTTTTTTTTTCTTTTTCTTCACTCCACTCACACCCCCGCTGTACTCCGGTAATTCTTGCTGGCTGCTGGCTGCGTTGTCTATGGGAAAATCCCCAATCGTGCTAGACCGTCCTGCAGTTATCTTCACCACCTCCCTTCCTACTGCAGGTCTCCGGATTCCACCCACTTACCGCTCACAGCACCACAGTCGTCATGACAACCAGCTCCCTAAGGGGAGTCTTTTCATGGCCAACAACCCCCTTTAATAAATCCAGAAACCTATGCGTATATTAATTGGTTTAGAGAGAAAATGAAGACAGGTAATAGGAAGTACTCAAAGCGGAAGGGAGCAAGAGAAGGGAGGACAGAAGAAGGAGAGGGGTAAGGGATGCATGTACCAACTTCACCCAAGGAATGTAAACATCTTGTTCTGCAAACATGTACAAAGAAGGAAGAATCAAAGAGTGGGTGGAGGAGGGAAGGAAAGATGGGAAAGGAGATGAAAAAATAATAGGTTCATGGGCAAATATTTCTTTTCTTATTTGAAAATGTTTGTTATATGCCTTGTCTGTTCCAGACCATGTCTTAGGGAACTGTAGTATGTTGATGTAAAGTCCCTCTGAGGGTCAGGGATTCCTTTCTACCCACAATCCACTTGCTTTGTGTGCTCTTTAATGAGAAGAAAGATGGCTTCCATCCAGTGCATTATGGGATTGTTTTCAAGACATTTTGTTCTTCTGTGCAGAAGTTATAAGGACCTTGCTATTTACACCTCAATGATGAGGAACAAACAGTTATATCTCAGAGGACAGATGAAAACACTGATCGATTTAATAATTGTAACTTTAAATAAACACACAATCTGAGTGACCAGTACCCTCTTGCTGAAGCAATACAAGAATATTAATATTTTAAAACTATTATATATCTACAAAGGAATTTAATGGCAAGTACTGCAATTTAAGATCTGTCAAAATTTCCCTCCGTGTGGCGCAAGTAGTTTGTTTTAGTAGCACTAACTTTACTTGCTCCACACAATCATTTTACTACACTTGATCTTAGCCAAAAGGCTGAGAAGTGATCACACAATCATTTTAATTTCACTAGGCTTACTCATATCTTTTGTTATTCTAATATATTTACATATTCATTCATATCTAAGTGTACAATGTGTCAAAAGCTATTGAATGCTGGCAGGAACCATAGAGAGATACTCTGAACCTAACACAGTGGACTGGCAGGACAGAGGGCCGGGGTCTGTGCAGTGAGGGTCTGCGTCCTCGGGAGAACAGAGAGCGAAGATATGTCACGAATCACGTGGACCATGGTGGGATCACCAGGAAGGATTAAAGTCTGATCTCGGACCTGTTTGTTCCCTTACCTGTTTCAGGGGACTGGAAAACAGAAAGATGACACATCTGTGTCCCTGTCTATATGTCAGAAATTCTTACATGTTTTAACTTGTTTACTCTTCATGAAGAGTGTTTGCTAGATTCAAGACGACCAGCATCATCACAGCTGTGGTCACTCTCTCCACCAACGCTATCATTTCTACTGCTCAAATGAAAACACTGAGGCACGGTCCGGTCCAGAGTGGATTCCAAATCCAGAAAGCATTGACTCGGCTTGGTGGGGAGAGGTGTGCCACAGAGGAGAAATAGTTTGTGGCACCCGCATGGTAGCAAGAGCAACAGGGAAACCTTTACAGTGTCCTTTTGCCCCTTTTGTCCAGACTCTCAGGATGAGGTCATTGCCAAACCAATCCAATCAGTGCACTGGCTCAGTAATCACAGGCCCTTAATCACAGAGTCATACTCTCTAGATTCATTCACCTCTGAAAAAGCCATCTATGACTGCATGAGGCCTTGAGGGGACATCTAGACCCAATCCTGAACAGTAATAAAGTAAACAATTCTATTATTTAGGTCAGACTAATGTGCATCACTGACAATCTGATCAGGGATTGAGAAGAGAGGAAAAGTTCCATGTTTTATCTAGCCACATCGATAAGTCTTTTCCTTATATGTTCTCAAGATAAATAGGAGTCAGTCTTCAACTGAGAAAGAGGATTTGACAGCACCATTTATTACACATGAACTTCTCATATCTTAATGACAAGAGGTAGTTTTTTAACTTACAGCAAGGGGCCCATAGAAGTTAAACTTCTACCCTCCCACAGGAACTGTGAGGCGGGTTCTGTCTTTCTTCATGTTTGCAGTTCAAGGAGATGGCTCCTTGATTTTTGGAAGCCCCCATGTGGTCAGAAAGCTGACAAAATGCTAATCAAGCCTGTCTTTTAGTGCCTTTAAATATATTTCAAAGAGAGGATAGAACTTCCAAAAAATTTTTCTAAGGTAAATTCTTTAAGGTAAGAGAGGAGCAAAGTCTCTACCCTTATTTTTAATGGAGAAAATTATCTTATTTGTAATTTGTATTTATCATTACAATTAAGATGCATTCTATTTTATACCATTTTTTACTCAAAAGCCAGATTCGTACATGAAGTTTTATTTAATCCTCACATTTTTGCTGAGAACAAAACAAACATTGTTTTCTTAATTTTGCAGATAAATGAATTGAACCTGAAAATTTTGGTTAAATAATGAGTGCACTCATTCTTCTAGGTCAGCCAATGAGCTTTCCAATATTTCAAAACTTACCATTTCATGTGTCTGTAAAGCTACACCCAAAAGGTGGCACTGAAGTTGAAAAAAAGGATTGGTCAGAGTGCAGAGTTCTTTACTATGGAAGTGGTAGGGCAAGGTCCCTTACAATAAGCCCTGGATACATTCTGCCTCTCACTGCCAAACTGGGGTCCCAGAGCCTTCCCAGACTTGGCTTTGCCTCTGTGACTTGGCTCTTCCAGCAACTTACGACATTTAATGATCAGACCCAGTAGTCCTCTCCCTGTTCTCATCCTTTTTTAACAATAACATAAAAGCAATAACATAAAACTGACTGTTTCAGTCCTTTTTAGGTGTACAGTTCAGTGGCACTGAGTACATTTAGATTGTTGTGAAATGGTCACTACGTATCTTCAGAACATTTACATTGTCCCAAAATGAATTTCTAGTCTCAGTACATTCCCCTCCTCCCTCTTCATGCTCCTGGCAACCACCATCATCCTTTCCATTTCTGAATTTAACTGCTTTTGATATCACACACCAGTGGAGTCATGCAAAATTTGTCCTTCCATGGCTTATCTTAATTAGCATAACATCTTCAGAGTTCATCAGTGTTGTGGTGTGTGTCTGAGTTTTGCTACTTTAAAACAATGAGTAATATTGTACTAGTCCATGTATCATTTATAGATCCAGGTATATATTACATTTTGTTATTCATTCACACCACACATGGACATTTTGGTTGTTTT
Organism: Thryonomys swinderianus; assembly: GCA_004025085.1. Classification (NCBI taxonomy): domain Eukaryota; kingdom Metazoa; phylum Chordata; class Mammalia; order Rodentia; family Thryonomyidae; genus Thryonomys; species Thryonomys swinderianus. Next base: position 19,215 of record PVIC010019238.1, on the reverse strand, counting down.
CATCCTTTAGCTATTGTAATGTTACTATCAACATTAGGTACAAATAATTGTTCAAGTTTCTGCTTTGCATCATTTAGTGTATGCAAGAAGTGGACTTGATGATCATAAAGTGATTTTCCTGTTTGACTTGCTAAGGAATTTCCATTTTTCTTTCTACATTGGTTGCATCATTTTTCTCAGATATAAGAGCTACAGTGTGCCAAGGCTGAAATAAGGAACTCACCTCACCCTTTTCTAGAGTAAGTTTGTAGGTTTGCTGAATCCTGTCATAGAAAAAAGAATTTCAGGATAAGCTGCTAATGAGGGATTTATTAGGCAGAGATTTTAGGGGGCACTCAAGAGTGAAGTACTCAATGGGGAAGTGTGAACATTCAGAGAAATGAGGTGCCTTATGAGGGGAGCTGCATATATTTATGGGCTCTTGGAAGTATAGTCAAGACAGGTGATCTCAGTTATGTATCCCTATTATCTGTCAGGTTACTCATCTGATAGGTCATGTCAGAATGCAAGCCATGTACATGTACGTGAAGTGGAGATATGTCCTCCACTAATACTGCTACTTTGTAGATGGTGGAAGTAGCCTAATTTATAAATGAGAAATTCCCAATTTTCCCACCAACATTTGTTATTTTCTTCTCTCTCTCTCTCTTTTTTTTTTTTTTTGTAAAAGCTATCCCAGTGGGGTAGTGATTCCTTCTTGTGGTTTTGATTTGCATTTCCTCACTGATTATGATGTTGAGAATCTTTTCCTGTACTTAATGGGCATTACTAGCAGATATTTTTTAAAGAAATGCTGGCACTCAGAGGTTTTCTACATCTGACCTTTCCAAGTTCAGTCTGTTCAACTTTTTTTTTTTTTTTGCATTTACTGAGAATCCTTAGTATAGTCTCTTTCACTTTTTGCTTAAATTCACTCAGTTTGATTTCTGGTACTTGTAATCTGTACTTAGAATTCAGCTTTCCCGAGGAAACTCCATATTCCTCCTTTGTTCCATTGTGTAATTAATGGCACCTTTTCATTTAGCTTCTTCTCTTTGCAAACCATTTAAGCTAAATTCCTTCAATTCCCTATTTATCTTTAAGTAGGAAAAATTATTGATTATGTTAAAGAAAAAATATTCAAAACTTTCCTTAGTAGTACAATAACTACAGGATACAGTATCAGAGTGTGCTTTCTGCATTATGTCTCAGAGGTGCACGTGCACTAATGTCCCCAATGCTTGTACTCTCTCATATGCCAGACTGGCAGGGTCCTAGTAGTTAGTCAATGCAGGGCGTAGTGTTGGGACAAAGACAGAGAATGGGGTGTGAGCAGAATTTTCTGGGAACTAACTCAGTATTTAATGTGGGCACCCTTCTTTTGCTGTTTTAAGATTTCATAAGGAAGAGTGAAAATTAAATGGTACAATCTGTAAGTTGCATTTTGCCCAGTGTATTTAGGAAACAAGTAAAGGTTAACTGTCTTTCTCCCAGAAAAAAGATAATGTTATATCATAAAATTTAAATTTATTTTATTTGTAATGTAAATTTCCTCAAGCTATGGAGAGAGCATGAGATATAGATATTTCATTTATTTTTAAATTAATATCTACATTTAATGTAACACGATGGCTTTCTAATTTTGAAAAATTTAAACAAATGTCACAACTTGAAAAGGGCACTCACTGGCCATGCCATTATTTAAATATGAAATGAGGGTAAGATCAAAGCCTTGACTTCCTACAATTATTATTATAGTCATATAAAATGCCATTTTTTGTAACTTCATTCTATAGTCAGGACTTCTGAAGCAGAGAAGAAGAAAAAGAATAAAGTTATAGTGTACTGCACTGAAAGCTTACATGATCTGAATTAATATTCTTTAAGGAAGTCTAGAGTTTTACTAAATAATAGTTAAACTCAAATTAAAATGGAAATTGCAGTAATATTTTTCCTCTGAGAGACAACTCCTTTGTCTGATGTGTCACTGAATCCTCATTTTTTTCTTCTGTCATTAGAATGATCATCCAGTCATGTTTTCTGCTTTCAGGGTTAATCACAAGCTTAGAGATTTACCATCAGCTCTACTCAATCCTGCATCCTCAGACACATCGTCAGGATGCTGGCAGACAGCTTCTTGGATCCACTTCTATTTTTCTGTCCCGGTTTTGGAAGGAAAGTGAGTTCAAGTGACTTCGTACTTTATCAGTAATTAGAAATCACCATGTGTGCAGTTTTTAGACTCTCATTTTCTAAGGAATTTTACCTTTTTGTCAGAATCCCTAATACAAACCTGGAAAGACTAGCTTTGCCTTCAGGAAGTGGAAATGACAGCACTCAAGCCTAGTATTGTGTAGCATTTAGTACTTAGAGATCTGTTGAACATGTTACAGTTACTTTTCATAACCATTCAGTCCTTGATTGTAACCATTATCTCTAGCTCCCTGAAGACCATTAGTGTCTTCATTCCTTTAGCACAGTGGTCAGACTTCATGGAAGACAATGGTTCTTTTTTTTTTGAGACAGGGTGTCGCTTTGTAGTTCAGGCTGGCTCTGAGCTCACTATGTAGCCCAGGCAAGCCTCGAACTCAGCAATCCTCCTGTCTCTGCCTCCCGAGTGCTGGGATTACAGGCGTGAGCCACCACACCCGGCACAAGACAATGGTTCTTCAAGGCTTTGATGTCCTTGTTTTTCCTGGTCACAAACATATCAAAGTGTTTTGTTGACAGTTGTTAGTGTCCTTCAGCCAACCTTTATGTAACTGGACATGAAACACAGTACAATTCTAATAAATGCTTTGAGAAGTTGACTTGGGGTTTTCATTCATCCCATTGGGCCTCTGATAAGGGCCTTGTAGTAGATGGAATCATGAAGGTAGGAGCACATGTGAAAAATAGTTTATTTGACAAAGCTTGAAATGTAGTACTTTAATGCCTCCAGCACTTATTTATTTATTTATTTTGCTCAAGATTACTTTAGCCATTATGAGTCCTTTTTTAAAATTCCATATGAATTTTAGAATTATTTTTTGTCATTCTATGAAGAATTTTATTGGTGTATTAAGAAGGACTATGTTAAATCTATAGATTGCTTTTGGCAATGTTACTATTTCCATGATACTCTTCTAATGCAAGGACAAGGAATATCTTCCCATTTTTTAATGCCTTCTTCAATTTCTTTCTTCAGAGTTCTGCAATTTTCATTCTAGAATTTTTTCACCTTCTTAGTAAGATTGATTCCTGATTATATAATTTTTTTTTTTTTTGAGACAGGGTCTCGCTTTGTAGTTCAGTCTGGCCCTGAGTTCACTATTTAGCCCAGGCAAACCTGGAACTCAGCAATCCTCCTGTCTCTGCCTCCCGAGTGCTGGAACTACAGGCGTGAGCCACCACGCCCGGCCTGATTATAAAATTTTTCAAGCTATTGTGAATGGAATTATTTTTTCTGATTTTTCTCAGTGAGTTCATTATTTGCATATAGGAATAGTATTGATTTTTGTCTGTTGATTCTATATTTCACCTACATTGCTGAATTTGTTTATCATATATAAAATTCTTCCATTAACATTTTTTGGGTCTTCTAATAAAAAGCATAATATTATCTGTACATAACGATAGTTTGACTTTTCCTATTTATTTTTAGTTGGCAAAAATATACTTTTTTAGTTGACAAAATAGGTGTGGGTTATGAAGTGATATACACATTTATTTAGATATATTTTTGATATACACATTTATTTAGAATTTATTTTGATATATGCATTTATTATAGAATTATTCAATAATGCTAATTAATACATTCATCACCTACTTATGTGGTGAGAACATTTAATGGCCACTCTTCTAACAGTTTTCAATTGTACATTGTGATGACATATAGTCATACTGCACAATAGTCATGGAATTTATTCTTTCTAATGGAAGCTTTGTGCCCTTTGCCCTACACCTTCTCATCCCATCCTCCACCCTAGTGTTGATTACCCACCATTGTGTTATCCACTTCTATGCATTTGATTTCTTGGAATTACACATGTGAATGAGGGTAGCCTTACTTATGTCCCTGAGCATAATGTTCTCCTGTGGGGTTTACACTTTTTTGCTTCAAGGCAATTCTGTTTTAGAACCTATAGTTGTAGTGCTCATTCTGAGGCAGGGTAGAAGAAATAAAAGATAGGTGGAAAGGAGAAAATGAATTAGTAACTACCATGTACTTTGAAGAGGATACAACTTCTGGGTCTCAGCTGCACTCCTCAAGGCTGTCTAACTGGAGTTCCCTCAGAATGAGGCTCCTTTCCTGACAGGCCCATCACACCCAGAGATCCTCAGAAATACTGAAGATGAATACATTGGCTGACTTGAGCAGGAAGAAACTGACAGAGTCCAAGAGTGCTTCAATGATTTATTTAAAAAAAGAAAGCTAGACTCACACTATAAAATGGGTCACTACCTTTCTGGGGAGGAGGCCACCTTTTCCTGGGGTAGTCAGCCCCTCAAAGAAACATAAATGTCAGCCACTGAGGGAAGCAGAAATGACATGTGTACTATAGTTTTTCTGGTTAGTAACTTGGCACTACTCTCCATTGACTTGGCTGCTATTTTTTGTTCTTTAATTATTTTATCTATAAAATAAAGTCAGTGACTTGGACTGACCAGTAGCTTTGCTGAATGAACACCATTGGTCATCCTGGTTCCACAGTTTCTCTGTCTTTTTTTTTTTTTCTCAGCCTTGTGCTGTAGCCTGAGCAGGAGGTCAGAACCCTCTGTAGAGGTTTCTGATAAAGACCAAGTGAGATGGTATGGACTGGTTTGCGTGCTATGATACTCTGTGTGTTTGCTAGCAAATACTATCATTACTTTGTTAATAAGCATCTAAGAAGGCATTTTATGGGGTAGTTTACTCACTAAATTTTGATGTCACTTCAGCAGAAAGTTTTCCTTTCTCCTGGATTGAAAATATCTGAGACCAGACAAAATATTAGCCTATATATGCAGAGTTAAACTGTGTGGGCAGGAGGTTAAATTGTGGTGGGCTGGAGGACCTCACCACTTGGCTATCTCAAGATATCTTGAGTGTGAATGAGTGTTGTGGGAGAAAGATGTAAGAAGACAGGGCTGAGAAAGAAGAATAAGTTAGGAAACGTGAATTGTTAGGCTAGTTCCATAGCAGTAGAGGAACACAGATTAATGGTGACTGATTACAGGATGGCTGTCTAGTCATTTGTCACAGAAGAGAGTTTACATCAAGGTAAAAATATGTCACCAGTAATTTTTTAGAAGTGACTGATTTTCAGCAATTTATTTGCTAGGAACAAGCTGTTGGTTACCATTTCCCAAGACTCTGTAGTGCTAATACCCCTTTCTAAAATATAATGATATCATCATATAGTTTTTCTCCTTTGAGCTGGGAATGTGAAAAATTACACTGATAGAATCTATTATTTGGGGGGATAAATCCTGTTCATAACTAGATCATTATTATTCCAATGTTTGTGTAGTTAGAACACCTGAATCATACAGGATCATTATCTTCTTATATATATTCAAAACATAAAAGATGTCTTCTTTGTGCTTTACCCATCTGTATTAGAACTTCACTGAAAAGCTATCAGCTTGGTCTGATTTATTTCCTGAAAGCTCTTGCTGCTTTTGCTAACGGTTCTTTGTGCTATTTTTTTTTTTTTTGGTAAATGTCTGTTTCATTATTTTTACTTACATGGGAAAAAGCTTTCACGAATGTAATTTTCAGCCTTATTCTAAGTATTTAGAAGATCTGTTCCAATTTCTCTTTTAATCTTCACTTCTCCATTTTCTAAAACACAGGCAAATAATTCCTATTCAGCTATGTACTCTAATGACTCTATTAGAAGTTAATCTGCAGTGGTGAACAAAATTGTGCCAATTTTGCTTTTGAGCCAAATGGAATAAAGAGGAGAAGCAAATTGTTTAAAGAAAAACTTAATGGTTTTGGGAGAGGACATGTGTTAAATCAACACTCTTTTTCTTTTGTTGGCTCATTCTGGCCAACTCTGATATGCACCTTACTAGACTCCAGTGCTGGCACAACTTGACATCATTTGCGGAGAAAAGGTTCTGTGATAATTTTAGGGAAAAAACTAGTGTCTGAAAGACACATAATACTGTCCCTTCTTCACTCAAGAGTGCCTGACTCAAAGTGATCAAAAAACATATTAAGGATCATGTCCTATTTCTCAGACATAGTATGTCATGAAACGCTAGTGTTTGCTGGTTTCTACATCAGGTATTTTCAAAATACCTGTGACAAAGTTGTTTTCGAGAATGACACATGACACGATGCAATATAATGGTGAACACAAGCTGGAGACAGGCTGAATTCCATTAGGTGCTGGTCTGGATCAATAGTCTTATCCAAAATTCTTTCAAAAGAAATATATGTTCCAGGCATCCAGATACAGAACCAGGTTTCCAGTCTTCCCAGGAGAAATTGAATTTGTCTGTGGGGGACAAAATGAAAATTCTGAAAGTCTGGCACTTCATAAGTGTTAAGCAGAGTAAAGGCAATTTGTATACTGGAAGGAGCAATTGCCTGAATTACTTGCTAAAGGTAATGCTTTTCATGGAGGAAATTCTTGAAAGTGCCTTACAAGTTTCCTGCGAGGTGAGATAAGTCAGCTCTTAGGATTCATTAGCAGGCATCCTACAGGGTGACAGGCAGGGCGAAGCTGTCAGATCACCACTCAGGCAGCTGCACACTTCAGCGTATCCAGGATCCAGATTACATCTGGCATTCATTGTTAAATGCTAGGTGTCTTCGTGTGAAACAGACATATTCCCATGCAAAAGTGCACTTTCCAGTGACTGATACCAATGGTTAAGTCGTTTTCAGAGATACTCTGGAGCTGTGGTCTATATGCCTTTCCAAGTTCTCGTAGTGCAGCCTGTCCCCCAGAACAATCAAAATTGTGAGAAGATCTAATGAGTCGTAATGCACCACATGGGAGCAGGGATTGGTGGGGAGTTCATTGAACTAACCAATGTGGGAAACTGGGTGAATAGACAGGCATCTAGTTACAGGACAAGGACACATCAAGTCACCTAGTAACTCTAACGGCAGATTAACCCACTTAGTGTAGGTATAGCAAGCTCGGCTTCTTGTAGTAGACTTAAAAATAATAATGGAAATACGCAGTAAGAATCTTTAGTGCCATCACAAGCCTGTCTATTATGTAAATATTATCATGGTTGTACTGCAAAACAATTCTAAAGTCAGAGATGTTTACAAATAATTTCTTTTCCTTCATATAGTCATTTGTTTAGGTTTCAAGTTTGATATGTTAGAAATATTTACAACTGGACTTTATGTCATGTCTAAAAATTAGAATGGAAAATAGGGAAGCAATTTTCTGCTAGCTTTGATTGTGTAAGTTTTGGATTTATATATTTGTACTGGGCAGTAGAATTTGTTATCTAAGGACACACAATGGAACTATCTAGTAAATATATGGATTTGGGCTACAAATTTCTGAGCTACTGGCATGAAAATAAAATTGAATAAGATAGCTTACTCTTTGTTCTATACAGGTTCTATAAGCAGTGTGAACAGAAGCTCAGGGAGTAATAGTACACATAAGAAGTAAAAACTGCAAAATGACTCAGAAAATCATCTGCAGGAGGGAGAGGGAAACAGGAAGTCACCCTGTCAAGAAGAGTATTTCAAAGAATGGGAAGTGGCCAGTGATGCTGAATATGCAGCGAGGTGGAGCAACACATGAACTGGAAACTGACTGTGGAGTTTTTCATCAAAAAGTACAACTTTCAGGGGAAAGGCTGGGGCTGGAGCAATTTCTGGTGGTGGCTGTGGTGGGCAGGTAATGAGGGGACTCAGCATGAAGCAGTCAGGTGGTTGTGTGAATTATCCACCTGGATAAGAAAGTTGCCTAGGTTGGTGTCAGGATTTGGGGCTGGGTATGGCCAATCTTGGTAGACTTTGTAAGAATAACCAAGATATTTGAAGAAATCCACATTGGGACAGGTGGTAATTGGTGAAGCACAAAATAGCCAGGATTTTAATGAATGTGGTAGAATAAGGGTCTATGTATGGGGTAGTTTCTTTTTCTGAGAAAACAAAACAATTTAAACAAGTCTGCTGTGGAGATTTAGTGGGAAGATGCTGGAAACAAGGTGGAAGCATCAGGTAACATGCAGGTGTTTTGGGAGCTGAGTTTCTTTATGCCTGTCTCTCAAAGAGCATGTTAAAGGTCCCTCTCATCCCTTCTTTGTCCTGCATGTCAGAGCTCTGGCAACTCCATACTTACGTGTTAGATTCTAAACTTAGACTCATTGCTGTCAATATCTCACTTTATTTTAGTTCAATGGATGTGGGAGAGGGAGAAACACGATTTGCTTTTATTGTTTATAAATAAAACATTAATCAAATAGAACATCTATCTCATTTTCTGAATTTTAAGGCCCTCTGAGAATAATCTTTGCTTGGTAAGTTTAGAGGAGACTGGAAGTACAGATGAATAGAATGGAGGGAAAGAGTTGTTAGCCACAGAAAGCATCTCCAGAATGGACTCAAAAGGCAAGGAGGTGGCGAGGCGGGGCAGGGCAGACAGAAGTAATACCCATATTGGCTGGTGTTGTGTCACCATCCCTTGGCAAACAAACGTATTCTTCAAACATTTTAAATCCTTGCCTAAATTGTAATGCCTCAAGTTTTTAGAACTGTAATTTGTACCCCTAGAGCATTTCCGAAGTAGCTTCGATGGATTTTGAAACTTAAATTTTTTTTTTTTTTTTTTTGAGACAGTGTCTCGCTTTGTAGTTCAGGCTGGCTCTGAGCTCACTGTGTAGCTCAGGCAAGCCTCAAACTTAGCAGTCCTCCTGCCTCTGGCTCCCAAGTGCTGGGTTTATAGGCTTGAGCCACCAAGTCCAGCATTTGTGGTATATAGTACTGATTGCCAGTGGGCGTGAGCCACCATGCCCAGTATTGTTGTTTGTGGTTACCAGGATCAAACTAGGGATCTTGTGCTTGCTAGGAGGCACTGGAACCACTGAGCTAAATCTCAGGCTCTGAAACGTAAATTCTTAGCAATGTTTATGCCCTATCAACTACATACCAAGTTTTACTGAAATGCCATATCTTTTAAAGCAAATCACAGAATTAATTAATGGAACCATTTATTTAATGATTTGTTTTGCAATATTGGGGATTGAACCCAGGGTCCTGCACATATCAACTAGTTAACTGTACTTTTAAGATACACTCCTGGCCAGGTCATCTTTCTAACTAACACATTTTGGTATATTCAGCCTTCTACCCAGATAGTACATACTAAACTGATGGAATGAATCTGAATAAAGAATAATGAAAACCTTGTTGCTAAGGTTAAGGGGATGCCACCATTTTTTAACACTTTGAAAGGTATTGCATAATTTATATTAAAAGAGTCTGGTCCGTTACATAAATAAAAAATACTCTTTTTTCTGTATTTTTATTTTTGAGACTCCTATGAAAGAACTGGTGTCAGACAGAAGTGTGGAGATGGAAGCAGTTACAGAAGTTATTGAAGTTGCATTGTCTGGAAATGGAAAAAAGAGGGTATTATGGCCAGTGTGAATTTTTCAAACAAGAAAAGATATTTCCTAAGTGAGTTTGAGCAATGATCAACAATAAAAATTGGATCTTCAAAAACCACAGTGGTGTTATTCTGAATTAATTAATTAATTTTGAGATGGTTTTGCTTTGTAGTTCAGGCTGGCTCTAAACTTACTATGTAGCCCAGGCCAGCCTTGAACTCACAACGATCCTCCTGCCTCTGCCTCCCAAGTGCTGGGATGACAGGTGTGAGCCACCACACCCAGCTCTGTGGTATGTGGTATTGATTGCTGGTGGGCGTGAGTCTCCACGCCCAGCATTGCATGTGGTTACCAGGGATCAAACTCAGGACCTTGCGCTTGGGAGGCAGGCGCCGGAACCACTGAGCTAAATCTCTGGGCCCCTGAATTGTATTATGAGGAAATTTCAGGGGCCATTTCTCCATGCTGCTTCCCAACGAGGGGTTCTTTTCTCTTCAGGTGACTAGCTAGCTTTTTCTCTCTTAATGAGAAAGCTTCAGTGAGAGGGCGAAAATGCAGACATGGAACTGGAGACATGCCTAACATGATTCTAGAATGAAACCCATTTAACAATTTGGGCATCCGATAGACCAATAGTTGATATTTAAGAATTTGACTGAGACCTACTTATTGAAAACTATCAGGATTTACAGCTTTCCTAATTCCTTTTCTATAAGCCATTATGCATGATGTGAGTGTAGGAAATTTGTTTTAACATAGTTAAGTCATTATTTGCTCTAGTCTTAGTTCTTATAACAAAGGCATAGGAAGCCTTATTTTGTTTAGCTCCCAACATGGCACTTCTACTTATTTCAATTAACGAATAGTTGAAAACCTATGAACCGCACCTGGTCACCTCTGATGGTTACACTCCTTTTCTAAAGGCCTATGGTACTGCCATCAGGGCTGGAGGGTCAGCTTCTCTGTGGATTGCCTCTATCCTTGGCATCAACCTACATCAGCTAGGCCCACAGCACCAGCCTTCACACTCTGGCACACTTGGTCCTTGGTGATGAGCCTCTCTTCAATATGTTTATCCTTTAGGGCATTCTAGGAATTCTGAAGACAGAATCTTTCACTTCAGCATCAGCTCTCAAATGATCTGGTTACTAATTAGGGATAATAACAAGTATAATTTTAAATTATGAATTATAACCAGTGTACCTAGATTCCATCATAAAAATATTATACTTTTGGGCTGGAGGATTAGCTCAGTGGTTCCGGTCTCTCCCTCGCAAGCTCAAGGTCCTGAGTTTGATCCCCAGAAACCATATACAATGCTGGGCATGGAGACTCACGCCCACCAGCAATCAATACCACATAGCACAGTGCTGGGCGTGGTGGCTCATGCCTGTAATCCCAGCACTCGGGAGGCAGAGACAGGAGGATTGCTGAGTTCGAGACTTGCCTGGGCTGCATAGTGAGCTCAGGGCCAGCCTGAACTGCAAAGTGAGACCCTGTCTCAAAAAAAAAAAAAAATTATACTTTTGTACTGCTGAGACAATAAATACTTAAGGAAAATTGTATGGTATGCACTTATAAGCACAGAGCTTCTTGCACTGCTAGTTTTTTCAGTTGATTTGTTTTCTACTGAATTATTGGAAGGCCTGTTACAGAGAAAAAAAAATAAACATTGCAGAAATTTTTAAAGCCAATATCCTGGATATAAGAATGACACAAATATAACTCATTATTGAAATGCTTGTAAAGGGATTGAGAAATTACTGAAACACTGAAAATTTATCAAAGTTTAGTTATGTCATTTCCTGAGCTACTTTTTATTTTATGTATAAATATTTTATTTAAATTAGTGCACCTTAAAATGTAAACTTCCCAGTAATATTGTATGGAAATTATTTCAAATAAAACAATTTACAGAGTGCATGAAATTTAGGATATGAATTGGGTATATATTCTTGCTAGAAATATATATTTTGAGTGTTAATATACAGCTCATACATCCAAGTGTGATTGGGAAGTTCTCTTCCCAGCATTCTGTCAGAGTAGACAACGTAGCAGAATTACGAGTCAGGAAGCAGCTTTGTGGGATCCTTGGAAGGGCCACCATCAAGGGAACTAACAGGCTAATTTCCCAGCTTAGAAACTATAAATTTTAGACCCCTCACAGTTCTTGATATCTATTTGGAAGCTAATGCTACACATAGTACACCTTATAAAAATTGTATGAACCACTGATCTTTTATAGGAGACAATCATGAGACTTGATTTCTTTTGAAAAGTGTATTATTCTTTTACGTGTATGATTCTTAAGAAGCTATATATGAGTCTCTTCCGAGTTCAGTTATGAGATTCATTAGAAACTGCATCCAAAAGAAGGACCTTTTAAATTGCAATTTTAATTATATATTTGAATGAATAGTTCATGTTTATATCTTATTAATGAATATTAAATTAGAATAGGGTATGTTATGCTGGATATGACTGGGTTTTCATAATTATTTAATTCCATCTGTTTATGTTTTTCTCCAGTTATGTTTTTTCATATTGCCTTTGTGCTTGTGATTTCTCTGTCCATTGTCTTTTATTTTGAATTAACCATGCCAGTGTTGTATTTAGTTTAATATTTTATTTTTAGAAATCCAATAATTAGATTTACTTATTGGTTTTATTCTTTCTCTCATTTATTATTTATAATCTTTGTTCTTTTTTTAAACTAATCCCTTTCTTGCTTTCCTTAAGGTATTTTTTTTCTAGTTTTGTTTTAGATGAAATGATTAATATATTGCTTAGCATTACAAATTTTTCTGTGTTCTAAAGGCTCAAATATATTGAATATGAGTTATAAAGATAGATCTCTCATGGTCTCTGATAGCATTGCTGGAGTTGGTGCACTGAGATCAGAAAGCTGAGTTTGTATTTAGTAAAACATTTTGTATTTTTTCTTTGTACAGAATACATGGTCAGTTCTGGAACTATTTTTGAAGCCCTTTTGAGTGAATTACCTTTTTTCAATGTGAAGTTCTTAATAGAGGATTTCATTTGGAGTAAGCCTTGAAGTGGGGGTCAAACAATAAAGAAATATCAAAAATGTTGTTTAGGGTTGAATATTCTCACTAAAACTCATATTTAAATACTACCCTTATTGTGGGGTATTAAGAGCTGGGATCAAGTGACACCATGAAGAAATATTGGGCCACAAGGGCTCTGCCATTGTGAGTGGATTATTGGATGAACGGGTTACAGGTTATCTCAAGAGCAGGCCTTGCAAAAGCTCTCTCTCTCTCTCTCTCTCTCTCTCTCTCTCTCTCTTATATGTCTTCACTTGGCATGTCATGTCTTGTGCCTCCCCAGAACTCTGGAAAGATCCCACAGTAGAAGCCTCACAGTAGATGTGTGGCCCCTGATCTTTGGCATCTCAACCGAGTTGAACAAAGCTTAGTTCTTTATAAATTATCCAGTTACAGTAATAGAAAGCAAACCAAGCCAGGTTCCTGTCAAGTTTTTGATCTCGGCGAAATACAGGGATGACCTTTGTAGCTTTCTGCTTACAACTGAGTCGTTATTTGTTTAAAATTTTTGATACACAAAACTCTTAGAGTGGTTCTGATATCCATTTGGAGCACAAACTTAGATAACTTTAAAATGTGCAATGTCTTTCTGGGACAGAAAAAGTTTGCCTTTGTTTCTTAACCTTACTTTAGTTGCAGGATGCAAAGTTTTTTGGAACCCTAACTTAATATCATCCTTCTTGACTGACCATTAAAACTTGGATTCTACCAACATTCTCTGCCACTGGGGTATAGTAACACTGGGGTCTGGGAGTGAATCCCAGACCTAGAACCAGAGTCATTTTACCACAACTAGATGCTATTGTGAGTGTTCAGAATACATACAATCCATTTATGATGTTAATATGATGCTCATGCTCCGATTGTCTGCTAGTCATCCCTAAGCTTTCTGAAATGTGTTCTTCATAACAGCTCTGTGAATCCTGCATTTTAGTATTATTCTATCAGTAATATTATAATATCAATAATATTATTCAAAGAAGATAGAATTGAGGCTTGAAGGGATTTTTTTCAGTCCACGTCATATAGCTGGGACAATGGCACACACCCATTGCAACCATGGAGTCTATATCAACACTACTCTGCAGAACTGTCTTGCGTATGCTTCCCAAAGTGAAGAGTCAGTATCTCTTGATGTATCCATAGCTGGACAGCTCATTGGGATTCAGTAAAGCATTAAAGATACAAAGTTTAAAAAAAGGAAGACTTTATTAGAAAGGAGGATAAAGGAGAATACACATAGACACCCTGATAAAAATCAGGGAAAGAGGCTCCAGAAGGATGACTTTTGTTCCTGATTGCTTTCATAGGGAGGTCAGGAAACCTTTCTCCTAACAGAACTTGCCATGATTTGATTGGATTTTGGGCACCTCTGCCCACCTTATTGCTTCAAGTGGTCTACATGCAGCATCTTTCTGTTTGTTTACTTGTCCTGACTTATTTTCCAGGGCCTTTTCTTTGGGGTGGGCAGTGGTTGGCAAGGGGTGCTTTTTGTACTTATCTTAGAGTGGTAAGGAGGCATATGGGTCTCTGTTGTGGTAACACATAGAGGCTCTGGAGGGAATGATACAGTGACCTCAGAGTGAATACATGAGTGTATATGCATGTGTCCTTGCACTGGTGTGAGTGCATCCTAAATAAGAGCTTTTCCTAAAATTAATCAGTCCCATCCCTTTACTGCCTCTGCATTCTATGGGAAGTGGGAATGGTTTGTAATCTGTGCACTTGGCTTTCTCTGGGCTCTGCTTGTCAGCTCTTTCTCTGCCTAGTAAGTCTCGAAGCCACTGTGCTATCTTGGTGTTTTTTACATCTGCTTTTTCTTTCTCTACCCTGTCCTTGAACTGCTTCCTGGGGAAATTTCTCTAGTCAGCTTTTAGCTTTTAGTCAAGATTAGCCAGAAGACCTGATGAGATCCCTATTCTATCGTCTTCCTGTCTGTAGACTCCTGCACTCACAACTTTGACCCAAAACCAACCTGGGTCCTTATGGAAGATGGATTTGGGGAGCTAGAGAGGTCTGGATTTATATTTCGTCTTTACTGTGCATTATCTGTATTTCCCTGCATATGTTTTATAACATGTCTAAATCTCAGTGTTATATTTTATAAGACTGAAGATAAACAAACCCACCTGTAGTGGCATTTTGAAGATTCAGTAAAATGTATGAAGCTGGAACATTAGCTTAGATAATATGTAATCGCTTTTGAATCTGGGTCTTTTGATGAAATACTGTGTGTGTGGTGGTAGGACCCTGATTTCAATAATGTAGTTTAGAGTATTAGGTTCCTTTGCCTCATTAACAATTTGGATTGTTTTTACCATTGCACAGAAGCATTGGTGTTGTGGGTTGCATCTAAATGTCCCCCCAAATTCCTGTCCACTCCTAGGTGGGGCTGTTCAGTGGTGGCTACATTTTGGTTCACAGATTGGCTCAGCATAGTTCTGGATGTGGATGATTGGAAGGCCCACTCTGGGTCTGAGTGGCACCATCCAAATGGCTTGTAGCCTGGATGGGATAAAAGTTCCAAAGACTTGTGGCTTGTGCCTTCCTGCTTCATGCCTGCTCTGCCACAGACTGTTCTTTGTCATGCCCCTCTGCTTTAGAGCCTGCTGAATATGGTCTGAAACCTCTGCAGACTGAACGAAAATAACTTTTCCTTCTCCTACTTGTAAGCATTAGGTATTTTGTCCCAGAGACAAAAAAAAAAGTAACTAAGATGTTGGTATTCTCATTGTATACAGAACCTTTCATGGTGATTCTGCAGAATGAAACAGGTGGACTCTGGGTTCCCCAACCGCTGGGTCTGAAGCCCTCTTTCATTGTCCTGCTGGCCTGGGTGACATTGGCCAGGGGATCTCTCCAATCCAAGTTTCCTCTTCCTTTGAACTTAGAATAGTATTTAGGTGACTGATAGGGCTGTTGTTGAGGGGTGAAGTCAGTAAAGCATGTAAGCAGTAAAGTGTCTGGAGCACATGCATTATATAATTTCATAAATGTACTGCATCTAATTTTCTCAGGAACACTCATTATTGAAGGTTAAAAATAGCTTGCTAGTCTTAAGGAGTAATGACGCTCAATAACTCAAAGACTGTTTTTACTTCTATCTGCAGATATTTAATATTTGAGGTAAAGAATATTGAAGTACAGAAATAAGATACATGGTGAAAATATTATATCGATCTACTTTAATAAGAAGTATAGCACCAAAGTTTAAAATAGCAATTTTGGTTCATTTGAAATTTAAAAAATATGGATTTGTTGTATAAAATCCAAGCATTTCTATGAAATGGGATGGGAAAATATTAAGACAATTAAGAAAAAAATAGTTGACTCTGTTTTTGCCATTTGTGACAATGAACAAACCTTGCAGGACATTACTTCTGATGTTGAGTAGTGCCAGGTTCCTTGTGGACGGACTCCAGGGACCTTCTGACCTGACTAAGAACATTTAAGTGACAGGACTGGGGCTCTCCTTTCAAGAGGTCTTTGGGTCCCAGCTGTTAAAAACTATACCTGCCTCAGGCTGTTTGAATGACACATCACAGGGGACAGTTCCTCTCTCCAAAAATTACAAAAACCCACTTTTTTCTTTAAACAGGAGCAGAAGTCTGTGAAGTGACTTATCAAAGCCTCCTGGACCAGAGCGCCAGGACTGGTCTGTGTCCATACCATGAAACAGCCCTGTGAATGCTAGAAGATAAAAGCTCCCTTTGACAGAACGATCTTGGTATGACTCAAAGTGTAGTGCTCCATTCTTTTCTCTGCAGTAAACCACAAAAACAGAAGTTAAAAAAAAAGAGATGGTGCAAAACATCACACCAGCATACTCCAAATGAGATAGCTGCCTGTAAGAAATAAAATTTCTGAACTCTAGCAAGACTGTTAGAAATAGAGCACCATATTTCAGAGGGGGGCAATTTCAGGTGCAGACCTCATGATTATATTAATACTTTTCTGATGAAATGTTGAGAGCATACAGAGTAGGGATGATAACCCATGTAAAGACACATCTTCCTACTTTTAAATCCTGGTTCTTTTATTTTTTAAAACCAATAAGTTGTAAATATAAAATTTTTTCTAGTTGAATTATTTATAATAAAATATTGGGGCGATTTAGAGTAGACCTGCAGGTGTTATGCAAGAGGGTTGTGTCAAACTGAGCAATCAGGGATTCTTTGCCCTTTGTATTATAGTCAATAGCAGGCTGCTAGGTTTGGTGAAACTGCTGCTGTCTTCACAGCAAGCTTTGAAATGGTGTCCTTTGTAGTGTGCATGGGGAGTTGGGGCCCAATGAATGCCAAGGTTCTGAGCTCCAACTTTGGGTTGACTATTATGTTCTGTGAAGGTGAAGTTGCCTATCGTGGAGTTGCCATTTGGGGAACTTAGCAACAACATGTTCCTTAGATTTTTAAACTACTTGCTGTATATGCCTGCATGTCTTAACTGAGTTAGCTTTAAATAGTTATTTGAAATTTTCCTTTTCTAATTTACTTGAAATTTTGCATACTTTGCTAAGACAAATGTTATATTTTATTTACCTCATTAGTCATTAGTCATTAGAAAGATTTTCTTCTCAAGAGGTTAGAAAATTTATTTGTCTAACAATTTGTGGACCCTGATGATTGTCTACAGAACAAAAGTTTTGAGCATTCTGGAATTTCTGATACAGTGGATTTTTATTCAATGTTTATAAAGTCAATACACAATCCTAATGTGGAACAGTTTGAATAATTTCAGTATATAGTACTGCTTGATCTCGACAGTCCTTTTTAAAGGTTTTATGGAAAAAAATCTTTTTTTTTTTTTTGTGACAGGGTCTTGCTTTGTAGTTCAGGCTGGCTCTGAGCTCACTATGTAGCCCAGACAAACCTCGAACTCAGCAATCCTCCTGTCTCTGCCTCCTGAGTGCTGGGATTACAGGTGTGAGTCACCACGCCTGGCACTGTGGTATGTGGTATTGATTGCCAGTGAGCGTGAGTCTCCACGCCCAGCATTGTATGTGGTTACTGGGGATTGAACTCAGGACCTTGCACTTGTGAGGCAGGCACCAGAACCACTGAGCTAACCCTCTGGCCCGGAAAAAATCTTTTGAGAAAATACACTAAAAGATTTCTGCCTTTTATTAGGCTTCTATAATAAAAATATCACAGGCTGGGTGCTGTAGACAATGAGCATTCATTTCTCAGAGGCTAAGTCTAAACTGCAGCATTGCCAACCAGTGCAGGCCTCGTCCTAGTTCACAGGTGGCCACGTTCTTCTTGTATCCTCATGTGTCCGAGAAGATAGCAGTGGCTTCCCTCCCCATGATAAATGCATTCATCTTTCCCATGAGGACTCCAACCTTTCCCAAAGACTTAAGTTCCAAATATCATCACGTTGAGGAGGTAGGGTTCATTTTGTGAATTTTGAGGGAGGCAAAACATTTAGATCATAACAATTTTCCTCATAGTCTTGATATGACAGAGAACCAATCACTAATATTCAAAAATGTAAGGAAGTTAATACAAATATTTTATTTTATTTCATGGAATCATCTAGTAGAGCTTTTGTGTAATGAAATGTATAAATGATGCAAAAACTAGTGCCTTTATGCATTTAAAGAAAATATATGAAGAATCTTATAAGATGTCAATATTTGAGAGGTAATATATTATTTTAAATTATTAAATTGTAATCCATTATTGTTAAAATGTGAGCTGTGTTGTCCTTAATAACAACATTAGAGATATTACTTTCTTGAGTCTTGGTTTGTAAAGTGCCCTAGCATTTCTCTTACAAAAATATTACTGGTAAATTTTTAAAGTAATACAGTTAGAATACACTTCATTAGTTTTTTAAACTCCTTGTTTGATACATTGGGAGCTATGATTTATAGGCTTCCTTCTAATATTGTTTATTGTCAAACACATTTTAGTATCATTAACAGCACACAGAGATTCGAATGAAAGAAGTACATTATTGGTTTCACTTATCAAATTATATCTGTTCAAGCCCCAGTTATGCTGAAACTCTTGGGAAAACTTGACCAATCAATCTTTATCTTTCCTTATATCAGTTAATTTTGCAGACAAATTATATATATAGATATATGTATATATCTATATAACTATATATCCTTAATTTAGTCACATTACATATTTGTCCTATGTATTTCTTTATGGTTAGGAACAGAAGCATACATACATTGATAGTCACCTAAAGTTTGCAATACTGAGAAGTAGACAACTTAAATATTCAGTAATCAAAGATGACTCAATTATGTTACCTATAAATAAAATTATACTGTACCGTTGAATCATGTGTAATGCTAATACATTCAATATTTATTGAATGTATACTACATATCATTTAATGTATTTAAATACATTTTAAATTTAATCCTCACAGCTATGTAATACCTTGATATGAAAACCATATATCTAATTAAATGAGATTCAGATGCAGGAGTGGTTTTCTAGAAATCGCTAAGCCTCATAAAACTCTGAGGAATTAATTAATAGAGAAGTACACATAATTTATTGCTGAGGGAAAGGACAGAAAATACCGTGAATGATATGCTAAAGAAATCCCAAATGGATGAAGAAAAAAGCTGGAAAGGTACTACAAA
>PVIC010019237.1:0-30756 GCA_004025085.1 Thryonomys swinderianus | reverse complement strand
TTTTTTTTTTTTTTTTTTTTTTTTTTTTTTTTTTTTTTTTTTTTTTTTTTTTGTGGTATCTTCCTCTGCCTTTGAAATCAAGGTGATGGTTGCTTCATGGAATGATTTGAGGGGTACTGCTTCACTTTCAATTTCATTAAAAAGATTGAGAAGTACTGGTATTAACTCTTCTTTAAATGTTTTGTAGAATTCAGCAGTGAAGCCATCAGGACAAGGGCTTTTCTTTGTTGGTAGGTTTTTTTTTATTACATTTCCAATTTCCCTGATTGATATCAGGTTGTTTAACATTTTTATATCCTCTTTGTTCAGCTTTGGAAGTTCATATGTGTCTAGGAATCTATCCATTTCTACTAGATTTTCCACCTTTTTGGAGTACAAATTTTCAAAGTACGTGTTTGTTATTCTTTGGACTTCTGGATCTGTGATGATTTCCCCATTTTCATTCCTTGTAGCATGGATTTGAGCCCTTTCCTTCCTTTGTTTGATAAAATTGGCTAAGGGTCTGTCAATTTTATTTATCCTTTCAAAGAACCAACTGTTTGATTCATTGATTCTTTGTATTGTTCTCTTTGTCTCCATTGCATTAATTTCTGCTCTGATCCTAATAATTTCCTCCCTAATATGGCTCTGGGTATGTCTTGTTCCTCTTTTTCTAATTATCTGAGGTTCATCATTAGATTGTTTATTTCAGTTTGCTCTATTTTTCGAGTGTAGGCATTCACTGCTATGAATTTCCCTCACAGAACTGCTTTCATTGTGTCCCATAAGTTCCTGTATGTTGTGCTGGGGTTGTCATTTAGTTGTAGAAACTGTTTAATTTCTTCTTTAATTTCTTTTGTGACCCATTGTTTGGTCAGGAGTGTTGTTCAATTTCCATGTGTTTGTGAGGATCTTGGAATTTCTTTTGCTTTACAGCTCCAGTTTCAGGACACTATGGTCTGATAGTATGCATGGTATAACTTTGATTTCTTAGCATTTACTTAAGCCTGTTCTATGAACTAGAATGTGATCTATTTTAAAGGATGATCCATTAGCATGTGAGAAGAAGGTGTACTCTGGCCTTGTACGGTGAAATATTCTGTAGGCATCTATTAAGTCCATTTGCTCAACAGTTTAATTTAGCTCAAGTATTTCTTTATTGATTCTTTGTCCAGTTGATCTGTCAATTTGTGATAGTGGAGTACTGAAGTTTCCTACTACTATTCTATTTGTGGTTATCTGGCTTTTCATGTCCACTAATGTTTGTTTTATGTCATTGGGTGAATTAGAGTTTGGTTCATAAATATTTATGATTCTTATTTCTTTCTCTTGGATCTTTCCTTGTAAGAGAATAGAGTGACCGTCTTTATCTCTTTTAATCAATTTGGGTTTGAAATCTATTTTATCTGCAAACAAGATAGCCACTCCTGCTTTTTCGCTGTTTCCTGTGGCATGTAGGATTGTTTTCCAACACTTTATTTTCAGTCTATGGATTTCCTTCTGAATTAGGTGTGTTTCCTGTATGCAGCAGATTGTAGGATCTTGCTTCTTGATCCAATCTGCTAGTCTGTGTCTTTTAATTGGCCCATTGAGTCCATTGACATTAATGGTTATGACTGATATGGACATTTTCAGAGCTGCCACGTTTCCCTGTTCTTGGTTTGTTTCTTCATTGCTTTTCCCCTTTTCTTTTTAGTTTCTTGTTTGTCTCAGTGAGTGCACTCTGCTGGGTCTCATTCATATGGAATTTTCTGTGTTTTTTTTTTTTTCCAAGATGGTCTTTAAGATGTTTTGGAGTGCAGGTTTCATATTTGTAAAGTTTTTCAGGTGTTCTTTATCATGGAAATATTTTATTTCCCTGTCTGTTCTGAAAGATAGTTTTGCAGGATAAAACAGTCTAAGCTGAAGGTTGTTTTCCTGAAATGCTTGAAATAATTCCCTCCAGGCTCTCCTTGCATTGAGTGTTTGTGTTAAAAGTCTGCAGTGATCCTAATGGGCTTCCCTTTGTAGGTGATTTTCTTCCTTTCTCTCACTCCTTTCAGTATTTCATTCCTGTTTTATGTATCTGGAACCTTGATATTTATATGTCTAGGTGTAGATATTTTTATGTCATGACATTTTGGAGTCCTATAGGCCTCTTTTATCTGCATGTCCATTTCTTTCTCTGTGAAGTTTTCTGCCGTTATCTTTGACAACAGTTTTTTTTTTAAATGTCTTTTGCACTGTCTCCTGCTTCCTCAGTGACTCCAATCAATCTTATATTATTTTTCTTTGAGTCATCTAGAAACCGTTGGATTGATTTCTCATGGTCCATTGTCCTTTTCCATAGATTATGTCTTTCCTGCTCATTGGTTGCTATGCTATCCTCCAGGTCTGAGATTCAGTTCTCTGCTTCATTCATCCTAGTTCACAAAGTTTCATTCTCCTTCATCATCACCTGGAGCTTTGCTTGAAGCTGTTTAAAAGGATTGATTGCTTCTGCTATCTCGGATTCTATTATCTCACTGATCTCTTCTTTAATGATGTCTTTCACTCTGGACAGTATCTCTGTTTTGATCTCAGAGATGAGTTCTGATTTCCAGTTTACTAGATCTGCTTTAGTTACTATCTCAAAGAGTCCTGGTGTTTGAGTTTCAGTTTGCTCTATTTGCCTTTTCTCTGAATTTCCCTGTGGTGGTGATCTTTGTGTCTGTTTTTTTGTATATTTTCTCATTTCTACTCTTTTGTTGTTACTAATGCTATTTGTTTAATTCCTTGCCTGATGACAAGGCAGTGTTTTTTGCAGGTCTCTTTCTTTCTATTATCTAGGGCCCTTTAGAAGTAGCACCTTCCTGGGTTGTCCTCCTTGAATCTGTAATGACCCTTGAGAGTTCTCAGTTCTGACACATCATGGGAGGTATTTGAACAGAACAATCACATCATGTTTGTTACCATAATACAATCAGTGCTAATATCAGTTTTAAACCCAGTAAATAAAATGAAAAGTTTTGTTAATTTCTATTCTGAAGCCTTTGAGCTCATGAGTTACATCTATGTCCATATGCCAAAATTTAGAATTAGTCAGCAATGTGTATACAACATGTAGATTGTAAATGTACTCTCAGAACCCTCTGAGGATAAAAGGTCACTGGAGAATCAGGGAGTTAGGGAGACAGAAGGAGAATGAAATAGTTTAGCAGATTTATAAAGATCACCTAGACTCAGGAACCTATATGCCAGTAGGTAATAGAGAATAAAAGGGCATACATAAAACAGTACCAACTGTATGCTGTAAGACAGCTGGAGACTTTGCTCACCTTTTTATAATAGTACAGGAGAAGAAATAGGGCAGCCCAAGAGTCTTTTACTTCTGGGTTTTGGTTCTGACAGGAAGAGAGGAGAGTGGGTGTGGAAAAAAGTTGAATAGAGGGATTTAGGAGTACATGGCAAAACAGAAGCTAGATTCCCTGTTTTTTTGTTTGTTTGTTTGTTTTTTAATCTTGCCTGGTCTCTCAGTCTGACTCCAGTGTGGAGGGATGCAGGAAATGGCTCCGGGCTCCTCTTGGGCCTGTCTCATCACAACACAGCTCCAGGGTGGAGTGGGGACTGGCCAGTGGGCCACAATCCTCTGCTCTGGTAATGGTGCCCAGGGTCTGCGACCTGAGTCCTGTTTCTGGTACTTTTTGACAGTACACAGAAAGTATCCAGCTCTCTGTCATTGTTGAACCATGTTTTGATGTAACCAAGGGAGCCCTCACCAGAAGCCAAGGAAATGGGCCACCCAAAGTTAGGCTTTTGAACTCTAATAAAAGTATGAATCACAAAGCCTATTTTCTTTCAGAATTTACTAACAATTCATATTTATTTTTATTTATTTAATTTTCCATTTTTATTGCTACATGTTGGCAGTAAATACTAACTACATGTAATGTAGAAAATTGGTACTTTGATCTGACAAACTTTGTTTTTAATTTTCCTCTCCTATTCTTTCCCCCTTCTTCTTCCTAGAGCTCCTCTGCCCATGTTAAAAGAACTATCTTCCTATTATGTATTACCCTTTATTTTGCCTTTTATTTGTATTTTGAATTTCTCATATAAGATAAGCCATATGACATTTTATTTTGTGTGTCAGATTTATTTCATTTAATAATATGGTCTCATTTAATGTTAGTGGTGTCAAGATGTACCGATTTTACAAGTACCTCAAATTTATCTTTATGAAAGGGTACTACTCCACTGTGCATAAATTACACATTTTCTTTATCTATTCATCTACTGGTGAACATTTACATTACTTGCAAGATTTTTCTTTGTAATATGATGCCATTAACTGCTTTGGGAAAACACCTACATAGGGAAAAACTGGATCCGATGGAGATAGTATTATGAAAAAATGTCCATACTGATTTCTGCAGTAGTTGTACCAGTGTATAGTGCCACCAACTAGGTAGAAGAGATCCTTTTTCATCGAGCCTCACAAGGACTTGTTGTTATTTGAATGTTTTAAATGTTTTTGGTACTGGGGTTTAAATTTAGGTCTTTGAACTTGTCCAGTAGGTGCAACAGCACTGAACTAAATTCTTGTCCCTTTTGTTTGAATTTTTTATCATAACCATTCTTAATGAAATAAGATGGAATATCAGTGGTTTTTGTTTGTATTTCTATATAAACCGGAAGTGGCAGTCATTTTTTAAAAACAATTATTAATTTGGCTATTTGTACTTCTAAGAAGCATCTAGTCATTTAAGTTACCCATTTTATAAAATAGTATATTTTAATGCTTTGCCTCGGGGGATAATTTTTGTCTTATTTATTCTAAATATTAGTTCTCTATTTGTAATGCAGTTCAACAGTATGCTTTTCTATTCTGGAGGCTATATCTTTATTCTATTGGTTGTTTCCTTTGCTGAACAGAATATTTATAATTTGATGTTTCCTTTTTTAAAAATGTCTTCATGTTACTTGTGTGATTGAGATTCTGTTCCAAAAATCCTTGCCTGTTCCTATGTCTTCTAGAGTTTGACCTGTTTTATTTTGCAGCAAATTCAATGTTTTGTTTTTGACAATTAGATGTTTGATCCATTTTTATTTTAGTTCAATGCCTCATGAAACTTCTGTGCTTACATTCATTCTCTTGCATGTGTATAGCCAGCTTTTGTAGTATTATTGGCTAAAAAGGAATCTTGTTTCCAGTATATGTTTTAGGCCCTTTGTGAAAGAGAGAGATGAATATTCTTGAAATAATTTCTGAAACTTCAATTCTATTCCCTGGACATATATGTCTGTTTTTTTTTTTTTTTCACATTTTTGCCAGTACACAGCTGTTGTTTTTTTTTCTTTATTTACTACTGTAGCTTTTTAATATAATTTCAAGAAAAGATTGTTATTCTGTGGGCAATCCTATTGACATTTCGATAGGAGTGCATTAAATCTACACAAGAGTTTTGAAAACATGACAATTTTGACAAGAGTGATTATGCCTATCCAGAAACAGTAGTTATCTGCATTTTCTGGTGTCCTTCTCAGGGTGCTTTTGTCTTTATTGTATAAGGTCTTTATTGAATATTCTATATTTACTTCCAATGTTGGTTTGATTCCTAGGCAATTAATTTTTCTTAATGCCATTGTAAATGGTATTGTTTCTCTAATTTTATTTTGAGTGACTTCATTATTTGTATACAGGAAGCTATTGATTCATGTTCTGATTTTGTATCCTTCTACATTATTGAATTTAGTTCGTAATTCTAATAGTTTTAGGGGGTTTTGGGGGGTCTCCTATGTGGAGGATCATGTAATCAGCAAAAAAAAAAAATGATGATTTCTTTTCTTTTTTGTTCATGTATTTCTTTTTTTTTCTTTTGCCTAATTGCTATGGCAAATATTTTGAGTAATGTTGAACGGGAATGATACTAATCAACATCCTTGTCTTGGTGGTAATTTAGAGAGAACCGTTACAGCTATTCCCCATTTAATACACTTTGGGAATAGGTTTGTCTTAAATTACATTTATCAGATCGAAATAAGATGGCACCATACTTGTTTTCTTCAGTTTTTTTTTTTAATGAGTGGAAATTGTATTTTGTCAAAAGCTTTTTTTTTACATCTATTGAGATAATCACATGATCTTTTTCATCTTTACTTCTCCTTGTTATACTATGATATCGACTCATGTTGAGGCATCCTACTCTTTCATAACAACACAAATTATGCTAATGTTGATGAAAGGATTGTTGTATCATTAAGGTGGCATGAACTTACCCTTCTTCTCTGATCTCTCCTATGTTCCAAACTCATCTCAGTGAAATGTAAATAAGAGAAAGAAGCACCAGGTATGGACAAAGAGATCATCAGGAGAAAGCTTACAGTTATTTCTCTTCTTATAGGAAGGAAAAGGCAATCCTAATACTCTGAAAAGTACAAGTATTCACAATTTATTTTTATTTTCTCTTATCCACCTCTCTTCCTCCCTTCCTTACTGCTTTTTCCCTCCTGCCCCTTCTCTCTGTCTCTCACCTCTTTTTTTTCCTTCTCCTCCTTACTATTTTTCTGCCTTTTTGAATTTTTTCTTTCATTGTTTACCTGATTGCAAGCGATCTAATGGTGGCATCAAGAATAGTGGCAATGGAGAAACAGCATGGTTACAATTCAGAAAGAAGAAAAACAATCTTTCTCATAATAAAGGGAGTTGTAATTTCCTTAGGATGTTCCAATCACATGCTGCTTTTCTGATGTTTTTATTTCTCTCTTCTTTCTGTTCCCCTCTCCTATAGTACCTCTTGGGCCCTAATGTTTTTGAGCTACAAAGGGAAATGTCAGAGAAAGACAGTTAAATCCCCAGACTATTAGTCAGAAAACCAAAGAGGCAACTTCTACAGACAGAGAAAGTACTGGGAGATCATGAGAGGAACTCTAAAATTCAATCATATGAAGTCATTCATAAATTTCAGAACACATCTTCAAACTGTATCCCGTTTGATTTCAGTCAGTATAATACAAAATTTAAACAATAACACTTCAAAACTCTATGTATTCCCCAATGATTTATTTAAAATTTCTTATTGCTCTGAAATATACTGATTTTATTTAATTAATAATCATGAATAAAATCTTTTACTGACTGCTTCTGATTACATCTATATGGCACTTTGAACAAATGATATCCCTACACTGGAAAATGAACTAAAAATAATCAAATATAACTTTTCAAAATTTAGTTTATGAGGAAAATGTAGCCAATAAAATTAAAGAAACTTCTAAATTAAGCAATGAGTTCAAATATTTTTATTCTCATTTAGCATCTTGATCTCAAGTCAAAAGTGTCTAGTGGTCTCTATTTTATTCTTTCTTCTGTGCCATAATTGATTCTAGTCTATTTTTTTTTTTTTTGAGACAGGGTCTCGCTTTGTAGTTCAGGCTGGCCCTGAGCTCACTATGGAGCCCAGGCAAGCCTCAAACTCAGCAGTCCACCTGTCTCTGCCTCTCTAGTCTATTTTCTGTTAGAAAACAATATTCTTTTTCCTTGGAATACTTCATAGATCTGTTTCCTCAAAGTCCAAACAAAAAATATGGTTATTTTTATTTGTATTACCTTAGCTTAAAAATCTGCTACAAGTCATTTACTATTAAGTAAACTTCAACTTTTCCCAATAATTCAAAAACTATTTTTATATGTTTTCTTTCAGAAATGACAGTAAGCATTCCTGATAACAGGAAATTTATAATATTTAATTTGATCATCTTTTTCTACATAGCATCTGAAAACACTGAAAAAATGCTTCTGTTCTTTGGTGTTGGTAAAATTTGTGTTTCATTATTAAAGAATGAAGACACAGAATATTGATCTCTAAAACACACATTCAAAAGCAAACCTTGTAGGTAATGTATTGTAACATTTTTCTTAAAATAAGCCTTGGACATTCTCCCACACTTTTCTCACCATTATCTACATCTGTAATAATAAAACATATCTTCTGATTACAGTCATTTCTGTTATCTCAAGTTTAAATCTAATTTATTTGCTATTCAACCTTACATTCCCTGTTACAAGATTTGTTTTTCCTGTAGTACAATGCAAGGTTTTGATTTAAAAGGTAGAAAACACTTTTATCCAAAGATGTTATATTACAACAGGAAAGACAATAACCTCCAAGTATGTTGGGGATATTTCACAACAAAACATCAAACAGATTTTAATTTTAATTCAATAATTCTTATTTAAATGTTTGCTGTACATTATCCCTATATATCACACAACAGTATACAATGTACCAAGAAATAGAAATCTCAAGAATACTTTCCTAATTTTGAAGTATGTATTTGTAATCAACAAAATATTTCTTAGAAATCTTGTGGATTTCTAAAGTTGCATTGAGTTTCTGAAGCTATGAAGTATGATATTCCTTCTGTGACACCACCATTAAAGTTTAAAAAGCTAATTTAGAAACCACAAAACCATCAGTAGATTTTCTTACAGACTTATTCTCCACATACTATGACTTGCTGGTTTACTTATTAGCAAAAATGTAAGTTTAATTTGTTATAAGCACTTACATGCTAATATCACATGCCTGGTAATAAATCATGCATTTTCTCAACTTACATTTTACCCAAAGGGCAATTTCTCAACTTCTACATTTACCCAATAGTTATATTGCTATTCCTTATCTTTTTACAATATAACACAATTGCAAGATTGTATTCTCTGGTGAAATAATTATAGTATGGAAAAGATACAGTACACCCTGAAATTTGAGCACTAGAAGAAACTCTATTATTGTCTTTAAAAAAGATTGATTAAGTTGATTCTAAAAGCTAAATTAGGTATCATTACAAGCATTTAAAAACACAAGTCAATGTCCTTATTCAGAGATGTCAGAATTAAATAACCATGGCATTGTGTTATTTTTTATTCTCATGAGAAAGATTAATTTGATTCCTAGACTTATACTGGGTGGCCAAGTAGGTAATATATTCATTTCATATTTTAGAAAACAATGAATTTAACTCATTTTCCTCTACAGTTTTAAGTACAATTATCAGAAAGAAAGCAGTATTTAAAAAGCTCACAGAAAACACAGAGTTTATTTTACAAACCTCAATCTTTGAAAGGTTTTCTGTGTCCCTGTAAATTTCTTTGTCATCATGGTTCTTGGGCACTTGGAAAGTGCTTTTTTAACATTAATGCTGCACTGAATTTGTTTATCTTGATATGTTGTTAAATCACATAAGGAAATCTAATCTAAAAAATTAGCAAGAAAAAGAATTTTTTTCTCCATCTTGAATTACCAAGCGATCCACCCTACAGTGTTCCCTAGAGAGAATAGGGTTGAACTTTTACCTTAAAAAATTGTTCTAAAACCTCAGTGTACTCACTTAAAATAACTCCGAATTAGGAAAATAGCCAAAGGCACAAGAAAGTACATTACAGATTTAGAGAATTAATCTTATTTAGAAAAAAAAGACAAAAACGAACTAAAGTATACACCCATATGAGTTACCCTTATATTAGAATTCTCTTTTGTGTTTAGATTTTTTAAAAATCCAGCACCTCATACTCACCATTTTCATTCTTTTTTCTTTTCCCTTTGTTTCTAATTTACTCAGTTTAAAGTGATACATTTTGTACTATTACTCTTTACTTTTCTCTCTTTCTCTTCAAATATTTCCCTTTTCTGTTCTTATTCCATAGCCTTTGAAACCAGATATTCCCTTTTTATGCTTATATTTGCCATAAAAACTTTCACTGGAGAATTTTCAGTTAAAATAAAGCTGAGGCAGAACTGCTTGACAATCTTTGTAGAATGCATGTCTGTTTATTCCCTCCTTGCAAGCTTGTGCTTCTAAATTAAGGGTATATTTTCTAGACATAGGAATTTAATATTTATATAGGAAGATAAAAAGCACAAGAAAATAATTTAAAATTATTGAATTGTATTGGCAAACATTGACTTTACAAATGTCCAAATTACATACACCTTCACAGTAAAATTATATGCTCAATTTCATTCAACCAGTTGGTATTTAGAAAGTAGATTTTTCTCTTTGTAGATCTTAAGTAACCAATCACATTTGGATGTGTGAGGAAAAAAACAGAATTTGAAAAGTCTAACACTGGTATAATTCTTCACCTGAAAAAGAAAAATAAAAGCTACCTCACAACAAACTACAATCAGATTCTAATGATGAAAGAGCTGTAAATTAATAAAACATGCCATGAAAGAGATAACCTAAAATTCAACTAATTTAACAAACAACACATAGAAGTCTTTGTGGAAATGGAGATCTCTACATAATTGTATTTCTAAAGTAATTCCCTATATTCATGGTTCAATTTCTGCAGTTTCAGTTACTTTTGCCAATATAGTCAGAAAATACTCCATAGAAATTACCATAAATAAAGCAATTTCTAAATAAATAACCAGTTCCTAAATCTGAACTTGGTAACCATTCTGAGTAGTGTGATGAACCCTTGGATTCTCAGCTCTTTCTTACCAGTGATATGAAGTATTCCATTGCTGGGGTTTCACATTGTCTCCATGTCTTGCCCTTACTTAGACACCTTTTTAATTTTTTTTAATCAATCTGACTTCTGCACTATTACATGACTTGTAATTAATTAACATTCATTTGTGGCTCAATTCTAGACCACCATTCACATTATTCACTTTATTTCATCATTCTCAGGCATTGACCTCTAACATCATCAGAATAAAATGAGCACAGTGTAACAAAATATTGCGAAATGCTGGGTGTGGTGGCTCATGCCTGTAATCTCAGCACTCGGAAGGCAGAGGCAGGAGGATTGCTGAGTTTCAGGCTTGCTTGGGCTACATAGTGAGCTAAGGGCCAGTCTCAACTGCAAAGTGAGACCCTGTCTCAAAAAGAAAAGAAAAAAAAAATCTGAGACAAGATGACTATAATTTATTTAAAAATTGAATTCTGCATTGGTACATTTTATATATATCTCACAATCACACACAATATTAGGGAATTTGTACCAGTATATGACACAAGTTAATTCTCATTTTTACCCATATCCCTACCCACCCAGACCTCCCCACCCCTATATACATGCTCTTTTCTTTTCTTTCAGAATCATATTTATTCCGTCCCATCATTATTTTCCCACACCAAATTTTCTTTGGAAATTCCCCATTTTACCGAGACTGTCATACTTTCTAGAGCTCATTTGCATCTACAGGTGCTCATATCAAAGAGAAGATCCGGTATTTGCCTATCTGTGATCTATTTATTTCACTTATTAGCGTGTCCTCTAGGTGTATCCATTTGCACATAAATGAATGAATCTTGTCATTCTTTATGGAAGAATAATAGTCCATTTTACCAAAAAAACACATATTCTTTACCCAAGGATGACTGTAATTTTTAATACTTTCCGATTTTCTAGTTTTAGTACAAATATGTGATGTTGTAATGCTTAATTTATTAATGAAACTTTATCCTAGGTGTGTATGTGTATGAGGGTGGCTTACTGAAGTTTAGTTTTACCTTTGCTTTTTTTATTCACTGGAGGTCTTGGAGCATATCCCCAAGGATTAAAAAGTGGCATTAGAACTAGCTAGCTCCTTAAACAGATAATTATAAAGATATGTGAATACATTCAGATATAATAGTCTAAGATCCACTTGGGAGAAACAAATTATAGTAATTATTTTAAGATAAAAATTAGATATTTTTTAAATACAAAGTTGTCAATTGCATTCTATAAACTCAAAACTATAAGAGGAAAGAATGGCAGTGGCTAAATGGCAAGAACTAGATATTATTTGAGGTCTAGAAAAATGGACTCCAGAGGGAAACATTGTTATAAAGGCCTGTAAGTGTTGGGGTGGATGGCAGAACTGCCTACTGACCACTGAGGAGAGGTCAATAGCCTGGACCTGAATCTCAGACTGGAAGAATAACCCCTGTTATCTCAAAAAAGAGGAAATTCCCAGGAGTCACTGCCCAGTGTCTATTGTGCTGGTGTGGAAAAGTCTTCCCCCAAAATATCTGACAAGTACCCTGAGTTCTTAATATACGATACACTGCCAGAGACCATGGTTAATATAACATTGCCAGGATCATGTTCAGGAGAAGAAAGCAGGAGGGAAGCCACTAAGAAGCAGAGCTCAAACCGAAGCTCCATTCCCTCATCAGTTTCTCCATTCTTCCTCTATGAGTATATTTAATGTAGAACCAGCTGGCAAACAAGATTTGTTAATGTTGAGGATCACAAAGTGGAAAGTAAAAGGGAAAATTAACTTAATAATTAATACATAAATAGCACTCAGTAGACTTAGAACTGAAAGGATAGAATTTTAAAAGTTAAGGTGACTGACCCTATAGAGCTGCTATTTTTGTGATAATTAAGAAGAAAAAATCATCAAAGGTATCACAAAGGTAGTATTAGAGATAGATACATGTAAGAAACAAATGGAAATCATGGAAGTAATAGAGATATAATCATAGAAGATATGCATATAAGAGAAAGTCTTCCTCAACTGGATGTGATAGAGGGAGAAAGACAGCCATGTAAAAACTACTTCAGGTAGATAGTGAATGCTAAGGCTGAGAACCAAAAGAAACTCAGTGTGTATAGGAATAGCAAATCTGTTGCTGACTCAACAACTAGAGGAGATTTGGTTAGAGCCATAGGCAAAAGACAGGATCTGTGGGGATATGTTGGGCCTCAAAGGACATGGAAATAAGGTTCGCTAATAGTCAGATTAGGCAAATTATGAAGCAGTGTCACAAGAGTGTGATCTGATGCAATTTACATTTTGATATTTAGGGTGAGCGAGTATATCTATGCTTTCTCTCAGCTTCCCATGTCAAAATATGGTGGGCTAGTTTCCTGTGTGACATAATGTACTATAGACAGCTATATTAGGAAAAGTCTTGGACACCCAGCTCCAGTCAAGCGCCTGTCCACATTGGCGCATGCTCTCAGCCAAGAAGGACGCATGAGGTTTCTGTGTGTCTCCCCAGGTGCCACACACAGGGGGGTGTGGTTAAGTGATGAAACATTAGTATCTGATTTCCAAGGTATACCATAATGTTGTACACTTTGGGCGACAACCTCAGTTCATAGACTGAACAGTTGAATTTGTTGTTTCTACCACTGGTAGTTCTGAACCTTAGACATCCGGTTCTGTTCAAAGCATTCCATGGATAAGGATTGGTAAAAATACAATTTATCCATTTTCCTAGTTGTTCAGTTCATTTGACTTCTTCTCCCATAAAGGGAACCACAGCCCAATTATTTTAACTTCTTCCTCACTCCAATTAAACAATAACAGTTTACAAAGAAAGGAAAAATAACAATCTATTGATATATTAGAAGAGCTCATTTATAACTGACAAAAAATTTAAAGCACAGGATTAAGTTTTGAATAGGTAATAAAAGATTCATGCTATTCAACTATGCTCCATTGACAGAAGAAAAATTTTGTTTCTTGCATTGGAAATGCTGTTTGTTACAGGATAGATCAAAAAGCCTTCCCAAGTCTCACATGCTTGAAAGTAGGAACTAGACAGAAGCAGCAGTTCCCAGAGGCTACTATAGTCATGCCCCAAGGATTCGGATTACTGCTAGCATTAGCCAAATATGTTGGGATCATACACATGACGCTAGCTTCCATTGGAGTCTCATCATGGAAGTTTCCACCTAGAATTCAAAGGAAGACCTGGAGGGCTGGGCAGTGTGCCCCTAAGAGAGCAGCACATGAAGAGATGAGAGTGAAACCAAAAGTGGAGTGAAAACTCTAGGACTATGGAGTTGCCAGTGAAGTATTATTTCTTTTGAGGAAAGCCACAGAGGGTGTGTGATCCAGCCCAAGAAACAGGACCTGTGCGTCACAACTGGCATGACCATAGGGATGCTATGCTCAGCTGAGGTCTAGCCACAACTTGCCCTTGTGATAGACAGGAAGCGACATGCTTTTATGTTTGCCTTGCTAGGTTTGCAGTATTGCTTTGGGGGAATTTCTATTATCCCTTTCTCCTTTTCAGAATGTGAAAGTTTATTCTGTCATTATATATTGGAAGTATTTAATTTTTATTTTGGATTTTTATAAGCACTCATAGCTAAGTGTTTACCTTGAGTCTCAGAGAAAATATTGATTTGGACTTTTCAGCAATGCTGGAACTGTTAAGAATTCAGTGATTCTTAGATATGGACTCAGTGGATTTTGCATAATGAGGTATACATGAGACTTTTGGTGTCCAGGGATAGATTATTGCAGTTTAAATTTTAAAAGTCCCAAAAAGTCATCATGCATTCAGAATCAGGGCCTATTCCAAAAACAGGTCACTGTACCTGAGACTTGTAAAGCTACATTCTTGTATCCAATTTCTTCCTGTCTACCGTGAGGTGAGCACCTGTTCTTAGCCAAGCCATTCTTTTGGAGTCAACTGACTTTGGAATGAACCCCCTAGAAATTTTGATACAGATAGACTTTTATTTTTCTAAGGTACAGATGTCATGCATTTTGTTCTAGTGATGGAAAAGTTGACTATTGGTAGTGAACTATAAAATGCATTCATTGTTGAAAATATTTTTACTTCCAGAAAACACAAATGCATCTTCTTAGGCAGATGAAATAATAACCTTATAGAAAGTGACAAATTTTCATAAATACAGAGCAATTTTTTCATGTTACAAAAACTTTTGAAATTAAAGATTAGATATTTTAGTTTAGAAATAATTGAAGATTAATATGATAGATTTTGTAAACTAGGAAATATTCAAAGGGAATGTGGGGGGAATGTAATGAAGGGAAAGAATAAATATGACTCAGAAAGAAAAAGAAATAGCATGTATATAAGGGGTGGGTAGGGATATGGGTAAAAATGAAAATTTACTACTGTCATATACTAGCATAAATTCCCCAATTTTGTGTGTGATTATAAACTGTATGTAAAATGTACCAATAAAGAATTCACTTTAAAAAATAAAAAAATAAAAAAATATATTGCTAACCATTTTAAGGAGGTCAGTATATCATTCTTATTGAGTAGATAATTTTGTTATTCTTTAGTTTCATTTTTAAAAATTGTATTCTGAGGAAACTTTCATGACTCCTATAAAATGTATTTTTCTATTTTTATTATTTTAGATATTTGAAATAGAAGAATATTTGAATAGTTGAAGTAAAAATTGAGAAAATTTTTCAAATGATCTTATTTTCAAAATAACTAAAATGTTGTTAATCTTAATTTATATCTGAATGAATAGATAGTGAAAGTAAAACTATACCAGTCATAAAATAATCGAAAGAAGGATGGACAGAGTTCAGCCCATAACTTGTTATATAAGAAAAAATGTGAATTTGCCTATCTATACTTTACTTATGAATTATGTACTCAGATGCTTCTTTAAGACTCTAATATAATTATATTTTATTTACAGATTTAAAATCCTAGAATATGGGCCAGAGGGTTAGCTCAGTGGTTCCGGCGCCTGCCTCGCAAGTGCAAGGTACTGAGTTCGATCCCTGGTAACCACATACAATGCTGCGCGTGGAGACTCACGCCCACCAGCAATCAACCAGCAATCAGTACCACATACCACAGTGCCGGGCATGGTGGCTCACGCCTGTAATCCCAGCACTCGGGAGGCAGAGACAGGAGGATTGCTGAGTTCAAGGCTTGCCTGGGCTACATAGTGAGCTCAGAGCTAGCCTGAACTACAAAGCGAGACCCTGTCTCAAAAAAAAAAAAAAAAATCCTAGAATATAAAAGTCAAGAAAAGTTCCATCATTACATAAATGTCATGTAGCTCAGATATTGAGTTAACTGTTAATTGCTATAAAAATATTTAGGAAAAATAATTTACAGACAAATTTCTATTTTGGCTCACAGTTTGAGACTTTGAAGTCCATTGTTGGTTGACTATGTTGTTTCTGGGGGTGTGGGGAGGCAGAGATCATAACAGAGAGGGCGTGGGGGGCTGCACAGGTCATGGCAATGGACAACAGAGAGAGTGTGATGGAGAAAGGAAAGGGCGATGGACCCAGTGTGCTGCAGAAGCACACACCTCCCTCAGCTCTCTCTCTCCAACTCAGCCCCGTCTGTTAACATTGCTACCACTTCCCAGTTCTTTAACACATGACCATTAGTGAAGATTCCAGATCCAACTACAACAGATGCAGACTCATATTTGACTAAAATGATAGTCCTCACATAGCCACTACATTTATTTCTGTCCCCAAAAAATTTTATGAACCTTATAAAACTCCAGTACTTGAAAGCTTTAATATATTATTCAGTAGGAATGTGATACATAGATTGGTTAATAAGTATCTTTGAGTTTTCTTATAACCATAATTTAAAAAAAATGAACAGAAACTACTGGATCTAACCTAAAACTGTATTTTATGTAAACAAAAAGGTACAGTATTACCATTTCATATGAAGTTACACAAATTTTTTATGAGATAATTTGATATGCTTTTGCATATACTCTTTTAAAGTAAATGGATATCTGTTGTAGAAAATTTCAGCCTATCTTACCAGATTTCAAGCATTACAAACTTCCCTGTCTAGTGACCACCATTTTGGACAGTACATTACTAAAGTATGTTGGGATTTTCCCCTCTTCCCTCACCCCCTATGTGGTTTCTTATTCCCTGAATGATGTATTCTACATGCTAGCTGGGCAATTCTATATGCACCTTGTGTGTGTGTGTGTGTGTGCGTGTGCGTGCACGTGCATGTGTTTGTTTCTCCGATTATTTTTCATTGGTACATTTTATTGGTACATTATATATACACATCACAATACATTCCACATTGAGAATTTGTACAGGTATATGACACAACTTAATTCTCATTTTCCTCCTCCCCTCCCCACCCAATCACCCCCACCCCTATATACACAAGCATTGTTTTATTTTCTTAACATCATTTTTTCTTTCTTCAAATGTGCTTCCATATATTTACAGTCATCTATAAGACTGTGATGATATATTCCCACATCTTTCCTATTAAACAAGCAAGTACTGCAGGCTTCATATTCACATATCTTTGACAATGGAAAATATTTAATTAGGAGCTTCACATAGTTGTCCTCATGCATGAAAGAACTTCAAAAAAGCAAAATATTGTAAAGTAGAATGCCTCACAATTTAACAAATGAAAATAAACCCAAATTCATCTTCTGGTTTCATATACACCATGCTGTTTTACATCTGTATGTTGAGGAGAAAAAGATGACAAATTTGACCTCAATATATTTATTTTTCTTTAATCAGGAGCATGTGTGACTATCAGTGTTTGTGGCCACACATGATTAGTGGTGAAAAAGAAAAAATAGTATTTCCAGCATGGTGCCTATGCTGTTATGCATAGTTGTATCACAATCTTGAAGGTTCTGTCCTGAACTATAGTTTTTGTCCACAAAATGTAGCATCAGGACTTGGACTCTTCTATTGCCTTTTAATGCTGTTGCTCAGAAGAACCTAGAATTCTCATGTAGCAGCAGACTTGAGTCAGCCAGTTATACACTTTGCAGGTGTTTGAATCTTCCAAGTGTTAAAATGCTTGTTTTGACCTTCCTATTATATCTATTGATTAAATTCCCCTGCCCTGTATCCCATGCATCAAAGGCAAATTAGTCTCTCATTACCTCAGCAAAAGCTTTTAACAACTTCTTGTCATAGACAGACTAACGTCCTAAGCTCTAACCATGGACTCAAAACCTTAAAATGTCTGGTTTCTAAGTAATTCATAACTTAATTCCTTATGTTCCACTTTCTCTTTCTCTCCTCTGTCTTTCTCTCCCCCTCCCCACCCCCTCCTGCTCCCTTTCTCTCTTTCTTTCTCACATACATTGGTCTTCTTGATTCTCATTCAAGAAAAAATTCTGCCTTTGATGGTTTTGCAATGGTGTTTCTGTATTTCATGCCAGCCATCAGCACACTCACAACTTCATTTCTTTTAGATTTCTAGTCACATATTCTATAAAAAGTTGTTTTCTATTTATCATAATAAAAGTTGAATTTGCTATATATTTCTTTCTCCTGCTTTTTATTTAAAGACAGCACTATAACCACATTATTATATGGTAGAAATGCGTTTTTTTATTGTTACATCTACCTTTCCATTAACTCTCTAAGATGAAGACAACAGGTAGAGCAGTTACTTCAATGTGTATAATTCCTAAAAAGAGTACCACCATTACTTTGCAATAATATAGATAATACTAATTGTATTTGTTGAGTACTTACAATAGAAAGACATTTATTTTATTACAAATATTAGATATCTAATTCATATGTACTTCAAAAATATGAAGCAATAATAACATTTATTATACAGATGAGGAAACTGAAGCCTAATCCTAACATTCTGTCGATTCTGTACTGATACAATATAAAAGCACGTGTTATAATGGAACGTGCTGGCCTTCCTCAGTCCTAAAACTGAAGAAGGCATCTCATGAATGTAATACAGTGGCGAAGATTATAAGTTGAAAGTAATCATGCCAATAAGATATTTTGGATTGCTATGTCTTCAGTTAGTCAGTAGATAACAAGAGCTAGATGATTCTTTACTTGGTCCCAAGACATAAAACTTTTCCTCCTAAAAATGGATTATTATTTTAATTGATTTCCCCTTTTTGATTCAAATAATTCATATCTTTTCATTCCTGTGTTTGAAGCTTGATTCAAGGGTTATTTTATCTTTGTCTTACTTTGTTTGTGGCTCTCAGCTCATGGTTTAGAATGACTTCAAGCTTTCAAGTGGATGTCTGCGCTTATTTGCCATACTCATGTTTCCATGCCACGTATCACACTGCCCCCGTGACAGTGGGGTTCATCTACAAGTATATTTTGAAAATGGTGAGAATCCCAAATATTTATTCATTTTACACATTTTAATATATTCTCCCGAGGTCTGGTTACAGAATATTTTAATGCTTAGAAATTCTTCAGTGTCACAGAACTAGTTTGTTTCCTAGGATACAAATGTACTTGTACTGCAATACACACACCCTTCATCATTAAGTTCTACAATGTCTTTGTTAATGAATAACTTCTAAAAATAGTCTTAGAGGAGTTACCAGCTACAATAGCACTGCAATTAAATTTCTAAAAAATGTATCAGCAAACGTTTATTTCAATTTAAGCTAAAATATGAATTAGATTTTATAAAGTAATATTAATATGAAAACATTTATTCCTTTGTACCTGTTACATGCATAAATATGAAGTAAACTCACAACATTTATACATTTGCTTCTGGTGAGGTTCTAAATATTACTCTTTTATGCCAAAAGTTTCAGTTAGTCATTCAAGAGAAACTTTTGATTTTAGATGACTTCTTTTCTTCAGGAAATATTAACTGAAAATTTAATAGAAACCTACAAAATGACAATATTTTTTACAGTGATGTTTTAGCATTCAAAACATTCATGTTCTTCAATGTGAGTGCAAATTTTATCTAAATGGTTTCATAGGAAAATGGATTCATTTGACTACAGTGCTTCTATGACCAGTGGAAAGCTCATCATCTCAATATTGAATCTGTAAATCCTTTTCACTAGGGATGATTAACAGCTTTGTCTAGTGTTTATTTTACTTTAAAAAAGAATATGTAATTTCTTGATGTAAAGCAAACAGAATTCAGTCAGCTTTTCCCTTCATGCGTCATGTTCATAATACGGGCTCACATGATCTAGCTTACTTCTATGAAACTTGTATTTTGCATAGTAAGAAGACAATCTAACAAGTTCTTATAGTTTAATGGGCATACATTTGTCTATTCAATCATTCACTTATACTTGATTTAAAAATAAAAGTCCTCAGCAGTCCTGATAAGGAGAAATACTAATGAATTATTTCCAGATGGTACTTTTGGTATACTACACGTGTGGTCTAAGCTACCCTGGGGAGAAAAACTTCTATTAGAAGAACGATGGACAAGGCATATTATGGGCTGTATTGAAAGCCATACTAACTCTACTTAGGATAGCTCTAGTCTGCAGCACATTGAATTAGTTAACTCTGCTACGTCATTTCATATTCAGTTTGCATATTTATTCCCAAATCAAAAACTAAACAAAAGTAAAAATGGAAGATAATTTATGTACGTAGGCTTATTGTCAAAATGTAATTTAGATGTCTCCCTTAGAGTATCAAATCATTTACAGATACATCAGATGACATTTTCACAATTTCTTGGAAAACTTGTCTCCTATTTTTCTCTCTTCATAAGTAAATATTAAGCTAGCCACATCTGTAAATTTTTAATATTTAAAATGAAAATCTCGGGCCGGAGGTTTAGCTCAGTGGTTCTGGCACCTGCCTCGCAAGCGCAAGGCCTGAGTTCGATCCCCGGTAACCACATACACTGCTGGGCGTGGAGACTCACGCCCACCAGCAATCAACACCACATACCACAGTGCCGAGCGTGGTGGCTCACGCCTGTCATCCCAGCACTCGGGAGGCAGAGGCAGGAGGATTGCTGAGTTCAAGGCTTACCTGGGCTACATAGTAAGCTCAGAGCCAGCCTGAACTACAAAGTGAGACCCTGTCTCAAAAACAAAAAAAAAAAAACAAAAAAACAAAAAAACAAAACCTCAATGGTTATTACTTTACCAGAATATATCCATTTTTAGTTACTTTTGCAGCTTTCCTCGGTTGTGTCTTGAGTTCCAATCAAAAGGAATCATTAAATAAAAAGATTCAAAGAGCCGGGCATGGTGGCTCACGCCTGTAATCCTAGCACTCAGGAGGCAGAGACTGGAGGATTGCTGAGTTCAAGGCTTGCCTGGACTACATAGTGAGAGCTCAGAGCCAGCCTGAACTACAAAGCAAGACGCTGTCTCAAAAAAAAAAAAAAAAAAAAAAAGATTCAAATAAAAGTTTGTCATTTTTGTGAGATGGAAACCAATATATTCAGGGAGAATAAAAGTAGATTCAGAAATTTGGTCATAAAACAGCTTCCTAAATACGTCCTAGAGACAGCACTTTTAAAACATGTAATTTAGGGCTGGAGGGTTAGCTCAGAGGTTCCGGCGCCTGCCTCTCAAGCGCAAGGTCCTGAGTTCAATCCGCGGTAACCACGTATAATGCTGGGCGTGGAGACATGCCCACCAACAATCAACACCCCATACCACAAAGCCTGACGTGGTGGCTCACGCCTGTAATCCCAGCACTCGGGAGGCAGAGACAGAAGGATTGCTGAGTTCGCAGCGGCTTGCCTGGGCACCATAGTGAGCTCAGGGCCAGCCTGAACTACAAAGCGAGACCTGTCTCAAAAAAAGCAAAAAACAAACAAACAAAAAAAACCATGTAATTTATATTTAAAGTAATGACCCTTTGGTAGAATAAAAAAATAATGATTGTAAAAAAAAGACTGAATTGTTTGGCATTTTAAGATAAGAAAATAGAAAAAAAAACATTTTGGATGCTATTTTGCAGTTAAGATTCAATATTTCCTTCCATAATTTGATCACTCTAACCCAGAATCTAAAACTATTTATTAAAATGGTTTATTTCAGGTTTTTAATCTTAGACTGAAGAAAATAAATGCATGTTCAAATTGAACTTCATTTTATATAAAAATGTCAGAAAATAGAAGCCAAAATTTGGGAAAAGATCTTATTTTGCTTATACCCAAATGATCATATTAAACAAAAGAAACTAGCAAAGTTTATGCACATGTCCAAAAATTACTTGGTTTCAAAATCTAACTTCTTTATAGTAATCTGTACACCACGTTATTCCTGGACATGGAAAAAGCAAATATTTACTAAATCATAGTTTTCAAAACATTATTAGTGACAAAATATGATATTCTTTAAACAAAATCACAAAAATAAAAATGTTTTAACCAATCAAGTCCCATGAATTTATTCCACTTCTCAAACACTATCAATATTTGGAGAG
Organism: Thryonomys swinderianus; assembly: GCA_004025085.1. NCBI lineage: Eukaryota > Metazoa > Chordata > Mammalia > Rodentia > Thryonomyidae > Thryonomys > Thryonomys swinderianus. Next base: position 8,902 of record PVIC010019237.1, on the reverse strand, counting down.
CACTGTACATGTTACTTTTTAAAATATCTTGGTCAGAGTCTAAAATAAAAATTGCAAATTAGAAAATCCTTTGAGACAAGAATTCAGCCAGGAAACTGTTTCAAGGTAAGTTTTATATTAGTTTCACTCATTTTAATGAGCCTTTGTTAGAAACCAAGCAAGAAGAAAATGCTAAACTGAAGAGCTACATGCAAGATATCTTTTAAAGAAGCCGTCATAAACCAGAACCTCTAACTATCTGCTTAGATTATCAAATTGGCACAACAAAAGCATGGGTTCATAGTTGAGTGAGAGAGCTTTTATTAAGAAAGAAAATGAGACTGCAAATTTGAATATCAACTTAAATATGATGTTTGAAATAGACTAGAGCTTCCCCCAATTGAAAATGCATTTCTATTTAAATTAAAAATTGGCAAACTCTTCAATGTGTGGTGTAGAAAATAGGCTGGAGAAAAATGACTTTTAAAATATGCACATGAGTTTTTGAGAAAGCATATATGTACATGTGCATGTACACAAACAGACATACACATTCACAGTGAAGTCAATGATGGAAAATATCATATTAATCAGTAAGAATCAGATGAGTTACTTTAATCCCTAGGAGGCTTAGAGTTATAAAGCAATCTTGCATTCAAGGGACTGATTTTTCTCAGTACTTGCTAACCTTTGGCTGTCTGCTTATAACTACAAATTGTCCTTAGCTTGAAAAGAGCCTTTAATATTTAAAATTATTGGTCTATGGGATCCATGTAATTTCTTCAGCCATAGGGCTTCATTTCCTTTGATGTGGATCAAGGTTCCAACTGACATTACTACTATTCCTGCTGTCTTTTAGCCCTGAGAAAGGTTTCTGCCTCTCAAAAACTGATATCGATGAGTAGTATCCAGCTCTGAGAAGGAATTTTATCGATCAGTACAATTTCCCAGATATAGATTCTTCTCAAGGAAGAATTCCACCTTGAAATTTGATCAGAATTTCATCACTTTAAATTTTCCTTCATGGCACAAAATTTTTAAAAAACAGGCATTCCTATAGTGAAATCACATTAAGCTTAGAACACATCTAGGCAGTTTCAGGGCCTTCTATACAATTATATATGTGTGTACACATGAATAAGTTGCATAATACATTTTCAAAGAATAAGAATAATTTATTCTCTATTACTCACATATTTCTCTTTCAGAAAAATAAACTGAAATTCAAATTTTCAATTTTAACCAGGAAAAATAACATATGCAAAATGTAATAATTTCATAATATCACAAGTACTCACTTTCAACTGGATTTTAGGCATAATAATAAAAAGCATTTGGGTTTTAACATGTATAGTCTTTTGTCTTAAAAAGGTCCTGAAAAATTCTGATAAAACCGACTACTCTGTTTCCTCTATTGTTTTTTTTTTTAAATATGAACTTTTTTTTAGTTTCTACTCCTTGAAATTGCGTAAAACATAAAAGCTTATTTTCCCCTATGGGTAGATTAACTTTAATTTTAACATTAACATTTCCTCCTGATTGTTGACTGGAAAACAAAATGGGTGTAACCAACATATCTTACATAAGACATTTTTACAAAGACTTTTTCCAACACACTTGACATTCATCATGAATTTGAAAATGAAATATATCAAAAACCTAAACTATAAAAACAGATACATTGTAAAGCAAAATTAAAATTTGTTTAAAACAGTCTTAAAAGTAGAAACAGACTGATCAATGGATTGTTGAATTTACAACCTATAAGGCAAAAACACTCTTGTTGCACATGCTCATCATGTGAACTTTGACAACTCTAGTAATGCTCTGCTTTAAGAATGAAGAATCGGTGGTAATTACTTTCATCAAACACAAAGAAACAAAGCCTTCAGTCTTATAATCCAAATAAAACCCTGCAGAACTTGAAGATGCCTTGAAGTCAATCCTTCTGTTGACGAGAAATCAATGGATGGATAAGATCTCTCTGATAACTGTTGTGTGACTTCATTTTGAGTGAGAAAAGGACTGAAACATTTTGTAGCATATGAGGAGATGATGTCTATCAAGGTTCGCTGAAGATTTGCAATAATTACTGTTTGGGGGTCAGAATGAATAACTCATTTTGTATATAATCACAAGTAATAACAGCATGACTGATATTAAAATGCTTATGTTACTAAAAATGGAAATGGACAATGAGGATGAAGCCATAAATAGTGTAGATAAAAATCAATTGTCAGCTTCATATTGTATTTATACTCTCAAAAATAGGTATAAGGAGAAAATATTGATATCTCGTAAATCATTTTAGACCTTTTTATATTCTATTAGTAATCACAGCCCTTTGGATATCAGTTTTAAGCTCTAAATTGGCCAACAGATTTTTAAACTCTAAATTGGCCAACAGATTTTTCCTTTGTCAGCCACTTTTTAAAGACAATAAATCATAAGTATTATTTCTTTATGTTTCATTGGGAAAACTATTATATGTACATTGCTGTTCAATGTTTAATAGCTGGCTTTTAGTAAGAACCTGATGTATAGAGTGCCAATTTCTTCAGTGTAAATTCTCTACCTACTGGTAACTTCTAACAACCGATGGTCCAACAAATGTACTGCATAATTTCTGAAAATGTAATGATTATCTCTTGATAATCTTCACACATCACTATTTTTTAAAATATTGTTTGAAATACATTTTATTATAGATAGATAATCTTCTTTCTATCCCCTTACAACATACCAGTTAGTCTAAACTCCAATTTCATCAGACTATACCATTATTTTAAGTTGTTGCATCCTTTGAAATATTTCCATTTTTTTCCTAACTCTCACATCAAAATTTGTACTGCTAAGATTGTGTTTCATTGACATAGTCATTTTCTTAGTATCTTTTCAGGAAAACTTGGGAAAGAGATATCTGATTAAAAAATAAACTAAATACATGAATTGGTATTTAAGAAAAAAAGGACTTAAAATAATTACTAATAATCTGATCTTATAATTTCCATAATGTGGCATTGATAAATGAAATTAAGATAAATAAATGATTGCTGCACTATACTTTTAAATAACATCTTTATTGAAATATGATTTACACATCATAAAATTGACCATCTAAAATATATTTGGGTTTATTCTCAGGAGTATTATTTGACTTTCTATTTTCAGTTGACATTTGTTGTATAAATATATGTTTGTTTATGAAAAAAATTCATAAATATTTGTTTCTTTTTTTTTCATTTCCCGAGCTACTATGAATAATAATACAGGTACTATCCATGTATCATATTTTTTCAGGGAAATAAAACTTATTTTTCAACTAGACTCCTAGAAGTACAATTTTGAATCATATACATTATACTTAACCATTTTAAAGTATCAGAAAAATATCCTCTTAATGTTTTCCTTAGTTTTCAGTCTTAATACCAGTAAAATAAGATTTCAAATTCTCTATGTTCTTTTCAACATTTTTTGCTGATTATCTTTTTAATTTTAGTCACTCTAGTAGACATAAAGCAACACCTCCCAATAATTTTTGGGGTATTCATTAATGTCCCATTATTTTGAACATATTGCCATCTGACAGCCCTATATTTTGACCATTTATGTATATATACTGTGGAAAACTGACAATTCAAAATTATTGTCCATTTTTAAGTAGGTTGATATTATTGTTTACAAGGGCTGGGGATTTAGCTCAAGTGGCACTGTGCCAACCTTGGATGCACAAGGACCCGAGTTCAATACGGATACCGAAAAAAAAAAAGATATTATTGTTTCCATGTACAAATTCTTTAAATATTCTATGTAGAATTTTCATAATCAGACATATGATTTCCAAATATTACTTAAGTGTTGCCTTTTATATCTTGGTTATAATCACCGGGAATACAAAAGTTCTAATTTTATTATATTTATTTATATTTTTTCAGTTGTCATTTTTGTTTTTTGCATCATTTCTAAGAAATTATCACCTTATATGAGGTTATGAAAATCTACTTTTTTATTCTAGGATATTTTTGACATATCTACTAGATTATGGCATGGTACTTTTTAAATTACATTTTTGTACATGATGTGATATAGTGGTAGAAAATGTATTTGCCTTCCAGACATCTAATTCCCAGTATTGTTTATTTTAAAAAGATATTCTTATTAAAGGTTAATTGACTACCAATGTGAGAATTATTCCTGGACTTGCAATTCTCTCATTTCCATTATTCTATATTGTATTCTAATGCCAACATCACACTGTCTTGATTAGTGTAGTTTTGTGGCATGTCTTGAAATATTAAAATCTGGGTCTGTCAGTATTTCTTTTGTTATTTAATGTTGGCTTTCATTTTTCTGGTGTTCTTCTTTTTCACTATGAATTTTAAGATTAGTTTGTCAACTTCTACATAATAGCATGCCCAGATTTCAAGAAGAGTTCCACTAAATTTATAAATAGTTTCCAATATTTTTACTTTCTTAACCTCAGTCTTTTCCCAGTGTCTAGGAGACCATAGCTTACAGTCATGGTTTGTAGAATTTTGGTCCATAGTTGATAAACTACAAGTCAGAAAGGTTATAGGGAAGGGCCAATGAGCAAAACTGTTCATATCATGGCAGTTAGGAAACAGAGACAGAAGGGGGTAAATGAGATAGGAGATATAATTTTCCAGGTTGTGCCCCAATGGCCCACATCAATGGACCAGACCTCACCTCCTAACAGGACTCTTATCTATGATTCAGTCTTCTTTCAACAACTCTGTAGATTAGCTCAGGGACTTTGCAAGGTTATCTAAACATAAATTGTCACCTTTTACCTCTGGCTTCTAAAAGCTCATGTGCATTCCTTCATGCAAAATACATTTATTCATCTTTAAGATTTCTACAGTTCCAACAGTTTCAGCACTGGTGAAAAATTTGAATCCATACTCTCTTCTGGAACTCCAAATAAGCTTTTAGTTGTGATCTCCTGTAGAAATAAAATAAATAAATAGATAGATAGATAGATAAATAAATAAGCAAGCATTGGCATACAATGTCACAGGTTAAACATTTCCATTCCAAAAGGAAGGAATAAAGAGATGGACACCAATAGAGCAAAACAAGACTGAAACTCAGCAGAGTAAACTTTAGATCCTAGAATTTGCTGCCTAGCACCCAGGGCACAGATGTAAGCACCAAGGGGCTTGGGTGGACCCATTCTAAAATGTTGCTGCACGTTGTAGCTTTCATGGCTTCTCTCTTGGGCTCCCTATTCTGTCTGCATTTTTTCTCAGATGATCCACATTCTTGGTTTCCCACCTTCCTAGGATCTCTGTCATACTTTCAGATTCCCTCTCACAGCTTAATACACTCCACTCTTAAGTGTGCACTGGCTAGCTTCCCAACCTTCATCTGAAAGGTGGGTGGGTGCTACCACAACCCAATAACTCCTGCATTATGCATGCATATAAAATTAGGACTGTATTGATGACCCCAATGTCTTTCTGTCTTTAGCTGGACATTTTTTACCATGGTTGCAGAAGTCTCTGACTGCTTGGGACACCAAGCTTTTGGGAATTCTTATTTGGCCCCAAATGAGTAGGGTTCCCTGGAGTCATATTCTCAAAACAGCCTTCATTTTGCAAGGCAAAGTGCAGGGTCTTGCTCTTTACCTAGCTGATCTTACTTACAATATACATCTTACAAAATTTTAGATTGGAATAATGCTAATTAATTTCAACCAATAGAATTATCAACCTAATAATAGAACCTTATAAATATTGATTAGTGTCACTGTCTTTTCAATTAAATAGCATAAGAAAGAATAAAATGCAAAGAGACAGATATTTTTAAAATTGTTTGTTATAATACCATCTCAGTTGACTTTATACAGTCTTATTTCTTCATGGAAGTTCACATTACTATTCAATATTTTTATTAGTTAAGCCCAAGATTCCATGAGAAGAGATGTTAGAATTATAGTTAAAGCCTCAGACTGGAGATTTAACTCAATGTTGCTGCTGCCAGCATTCCAAGCCCAAGACTCTGAGTTTGATCCATGGTATTACTAAAAACAAACAAACAAACAAAAAATCACTGAATATAGTTAAAGCTTGTAATTTTTAAAACTGAAATTTCCTTAATTTCTTCACTTTCTAAGAGATGTTTTTGCTGGATAAAGAATTCGCTGTAGAGGTGCAATGCTTATTCTTTTGGATCATTCTTTAAAAATATTTATGAAAGCTGATTTGTGTGTGTGTGTGTGTGTGTGTGTGTGTGTAATCTATCATCTTGGCTCTCTCAGAAAATTGATATGCATTTGTTTTCTTGTGTATAGGTCATACTAACTGATTTCTTTCCACATATTTTTTTCTTTATGAAAAGCTGGATATTTCAGTAAGTATAATTTTGCAAATCTCTGTTTTTAATCTCAAGGTTTATTGTAAGTGTTGATAGTTATTGCAGCTGTGTTTTTATGTAATTGAGTAACAGCTAGGATTGTACTAAATGGTGAAAAACTGAAAATTTTCACACTAAAATCAGGAACAAGACAAAGATGCCTACTCTCACTTCTGTTAAATAAAGTTCTTGGAAGATTAGCCATAGTAATTAGATAAGAAAAAGAAATAAGTGGAATAAAGATAGGAAAGGAAGAAGTTAAATTGTCACTATTTGCTGATGACATGATACTGTGCATAGAATATCTCCAAAACTTAGCCAAAAAAACAAAACAAAACAAAACAGACCTGCTTGACCTCATTGACAAATTTTGTGCAGTTGCTTGGTACAAGGTCATCACCCCAAAATCAATACCCTTCCTATGCACACATACTAGACTTACTGAGGGAAAAACAGCAGAGATAGTTCCTTTCACAAGAGCACCCCCAAATATGAAATATTTAGAAATCCAGCCCACAAAGAAGGTGAAATTCCTCTTCTCTGAAAACTATTGCTTGTTTTTTAAAAAAATAATGACTCTACTTTCTCCTTTTTTGTAACATCAGTGTTCTTCCAAGTGTGTGGTCACTGAAATATCTCTATTACCTTCATTATCATTTAAAGTTTTAGCCAATACTTTTTTAAGTACCTTAAATAATGGCTCTTCAACATTTTTCAAAGAACTATGTATGATTTGAGGCTTGTCTCCATTACTCTAGCAGCTTCTATGTCAGCCTAACCTTAGCTTTACTCTCGCCTTTGTAGGCTCTCAAGTTTGAACAGAAAAGTTTAGATCTTGTCAACTTGGCCTAAGCATGGAGGAAGCTATGCAAATGCAGATGGCCTCCTGACGTTCCAGAAATATGACAGAATTTTTCAAAGTCCTCTATGGATACTTCATTCCCTGAATTAAAAAAAAAAATCCGGCTATATGGTATCATGGTCCAACAGATACTTGCATTGGATTAGTTGAAATGTTAACAATTGTGACTTTTTTCTTTGTTTTTTAACAAATAATTTTGGAACCATATGAATCAATCAAATAAAGATAACTTTTGATAAGGATTCTTCACAGATGCCTGATAACTCACATAGTGAAAATTATCTGAAAGTATTCTAGACTCAGTTTGTCTTATTCAGTGGCTGCTAAACTGTTGGTTTTCATACCTACTGTGATTATAAGGCATAGGATTTTCAAATCTACTCCACAGCTGTGAAGAGGCCAAAGGTAACAGTTTAAGTTCAAACACCAGAGCCAGCAGCCAATATAAGATTCAGCCTCTTGTCTTGAATGAGTGAGCTTCAGATTGTTGCATATTTCTGTTCATTTCTGAAGGTCAGAAAGAAAGTTGATTTTGAAGAGTTCATTATTATATTATTTTAAGGAAGATTAGTCATTCAAAGTATAATTGGTATTTCAAAAAGTGATTCTAATAAATTATTTAAATAAGAGAAATGTGAAAAATCCAAACTAATGTAAGAATTAGTAACATGATTCAAGCTCTTCAAAACTTGGGTTAAATTTTAAAATTGATTTGGGGAAAATTCTTCACCATTTTCCTTTTGAATGGTTTTTCTGCCATTCTTTCTTTTTTTTCACTAATTTTGACATTCAAATAACTTACACATACATATTCTGTTCCACATCTCTCATATAATCTTGTTGATATTGTGGTTTTGAAATTTTCTATTAAAATGCCTTCAAATTATTGTCAATGTATATATAATTTTTAAAATCACTTTTATACTTGATTTTACATCTATTTTCTATTATGTTTAATACACAAATAGCTATTTTAAAGTATTTTGTTCAAAGTGCATTATTAACATTTTGATTCTCATCTCTGAATTATTTTGTCTTATTTACTTTCCCTTTAATATTTTATAGTATTTCTTTGCATGACAGACATAGTATATAAAATAACAGTTTGATGATATTAAGGGGTCAAATATACTTAAAACTGCAAGGTAATGTAAAGTTTTAAATGAAAGTAAATATTTATGTGAATTTGAAGTGACTTCCTATATCATAAAAGAATGGATGAAACCATACTGGCATAGAAGCATAATTTGAAAATGTATAACTGTTAAAACATATATTCACATATATATATTATGCATATACATGCATTATTTTAACATACATACAAAGCAAACAAATATTTGTATGCATCAATATCATAAATATATATGAGTTGAAAAACTACGAATCAATATCTGCAACATCCTTTGGTTAGAGATTATGTATACTTAGCATGCAAATAATATTTATAATTTATAATCTACACAAGTAAAAAGGGAATGAGTCTGTGAATAAATAATTCACACACAAGTATAAATGGCCATTGAAAAAAGCAAAAATATTGAATTTTCTTTTCTTAAATTCCAATCACAAAAACCAAATCTTTAGCATAATGATTATGCACAAAAAGGTTGGAAATAAAACACAACATTGTCAAGAACAAAAGGACAAAATTTTTCATATGTTGTTCTGTGTGTGTGTGTGTGT
>PVIC010019236.1:0-30750 GCA_004025085.1 Thryonomys swinderianus | reverse complement strand
CCTCCTTTCCTTCCTTTTCTTCTTCCTTCTGCTTCCTGCTTGCCTCCCTCCATCCCTCCCTGCTTCCTCCTTCCTTTATGTCTTCCCTCAGGTAGGAGTGTTCAGTTGGATGTTCTTTCCCTTTCTGTGCCGGTGGAAAGCTGTTAAATAGCAAGCATCTCATACAGTAGAGACCTTCGATATTTTGTTACATCCTATTCTCATCAGTTCATCCAGGGCATCATCCAACCATAAGAGAACCTTTGTTTTCACTGAAGACCTCTGTATTTGTTTTCTCTTGCTCATAACAGTGCCACAAACTAGGTAAGTTATAAAGAAAATAAGTTTACTTTGACTCAGTTCTGGCCCAAGGAGGAAAGGGGAGTATCTGGAATAGTCCTCATTCTGCAGAATCTAGATCTGGTGCAGAACAGCATACAGATAGGGACAGGGAGCACATGTGCGTCCTTGGCTTGTCTCTTTCCTTATAAAGCCCATTCCCTTATGGGGCCCTCACCCTGATGACCTTATCTGAACATCATCACCTCCCAAAGGCCCCTTTTGAAACATCCATGCTAGATTAGTTTTCTGCTCTCTTAATAGCACATAATGGGGGTCAGAGTACAACATGACCCTTAGATGGAAGAAACTGTGTTCAAACTCTGACACTTTCCTAAGAGGTCTCACACCTTCAGGATCCCTTCACATTTTGCAGATGCCTGCCTTTGAGCCTTCCATTAAGCCTTCTCTCTACTGCTGATCTCTAGCTCCTTTTCTTTCTGGATTATGTAAATGGACTTGTTTATTCTCCTGCCTCAACACCTGACTGGCAGGGAGCTCCTGCCCACTTGTCTGGTGTAATCTTTGCTGGGCTTGACTCAGCCTCTCTGAGGTAGAGATACAGAGATGCTGAGTGTACTTCTTGCCTTAATGAACTTGCAATTGATAAGCTTCATCTACTTAGAAGAGCATTGTTCATGGTCTGTACTGCCTGGAACCCACCCATCTTTCCATTCCTAACCTGGCTGATTTTTCACTTGTCCTGTAAGATTTGGGGTGTGTGTGTGTGTGTGTGTGTGTGTGTGTGTGTATGTGTATGACTGACTCCCAGCAATAACAAAAAGAAAAATTAATAAAAGACATTCCTAGTCATCTGTTCTTTGTGCCCCTTAAGGTAAATTTGCATTTGTACCTCACTGTATTATGATGATCCCTTTGTGTACATGTGCTTCTAATACACAGTAAGACAGTGAGCTCAATGAAGGCATAATCTAATACTGCTTTATATTTCCAGCAGAAAGATGAAAAGCGGGGGAGGGACAAAAGAAAGAAAAAGGTTGAGAAGAAAGTCAATGTTTGTTGACAGTGTGAATGAGTCACTAATGAACAGATGGGTGGATGGATGGATGGATGGATGGATAAGTGGGTGGAGAACAAGATGTGGGCCAAAGGAGCTATGTGGATTTCCAGTTAAGGCTCATGATGGAAGGCTCTAAGATTCCTTTGTAGACCTTGTTCAGAGGTGTGGACTGTTTCCTGCCTGGGGTGGATTCGTCCTGGTCTTTTTCATACATATTTTGGGGTCTGCTGTAGGGACCCCAACCTAGAGGAATTTCAGGAGTCGCATGTATTGTTGGCTTTTACCAAAACAAAAAGCTCTCACTTATTTCCATGTCTTGGCATAAGATGCATCATGTGCAGTTTTGTCAGTCAGATATACTAAAGCAGAGAGAGTGGCAAGGAGAAATCTGAGAGGAATTATGCATATTACCTGATGTTGTCATTTTCTAGATAAGGAGTAAAGGTTGGTGGTAACTATAAGAGCAGTATGGAGGAGCCACTGGAGGTGACTTGGCCTTAGATGAGAAAGCATCGTTATTTTGGACACTGGTGTTTATATTATCAGTCTGAAGCACGGGTTTTCAAGAGAGCATGCCCAGCCTTCTGTCAAAGCCATTTTTTTTTTTTTTTTTTTTTAGGCAGGGTCTTGCTTTGTAGTTCAGGGTAGTCCTGAGCTCACTGTATAGCCCAGGCAAGTCTCTAACTTCTCTGAGTTCCAGACGCAATCCTCCTGCCTCTGTCTCGCAGTGTTGGGATTATAGGCATGAGTCACCATACCAGGCATTGTGGTATGTGGAACTGATTGCTGGTGGGTATGAGTTACCATGTTCGGTATTATATGTATATGTGACCAGGGGTCAAACTCAGGATCTTGTACTTGCTAGGCAGGTGCCAGAACCACTGAGCTAAATCTCTGGCTTACCATGAAAGGCATTTTAGAAGACCCATCACTGGGCAGCACCTTCAGAGTTCTTTCATAACTGCTGGAGGGGACCCCAACGTCAGGCATTTCTAGCAAGTTCCAAGATGGTGTTGATAATGCTGATTTGGGATCACACTGGACTAAGGTCTTTGCTAACTTCAGCTCCAGAGTTTTGATTGAGAGTAAGCCCCCAAGAAGTTGCCATCCACAACTTCTTGTGTTTCTCATCAGAGGAGAATATGATTTTTTGATTATAAAACATACCATCTTAGTGAAATCTTGTGCCATCACTGCTTTTAATCCAGCTCTCTGCAGTGAGTAATGCTAAGTTTCCTTCATTAGGATGATTTGTTGTTCATGTGAGTCCAGCATCACATTTGGAAAAATCCATAAACCCCAACTTTGAACTTACTTTGCTTAACCTGTACTGTTTGGTGTTTCCTAGATAAGTTGGGTGTTCCTTCCACCAATGTTTTGTGTTAATAATAGTTTTCTACATTAAAACAAATCCTGAAATGAAAATGTAACACAGTCTTATTATTGTAATCTCCCCTTGCCTTTTTGCATGGATCATTTGTTTGTGAACTGGTTATTTCAAGAAGGGCTCAAAGGTAATTTCATGGTTTATAGCATTTATATTGGTGCCTTTAATGAGCAAAACATATTGTTTTCTAATACATGAAACAAATTCATTTGTGTGTGTGTATATATATACATATAAATATATATATTTATATATATAAATTTTCATTTCCTAATATTACATGTATATCAAGTTCAAGACATTGAGAACAACCATGTAAAGAAATTATACTTCTGTACACAGGGGAAATATGGACCTTGTATAGTGCCAAAAAATAAAAATCAACATTTGCAGGCTTATGAGATGATTTTATTTTTAATGAATCCAAATGATAGCAGGGAGCTGCTGTTTTGTTTGTGCATTGTACAGCAATTCATATCTAAAAATATAGTAACATATGGCTTTGTTATTATTTAGTTTAGGAATTTATGCACCTAAAGGAGTTTTGAGAGCTCTGGGTCTCATTCAGATGCTGTACATAGCAGCTCAACAAGATAAGCTGGAGCGGCATCCTCAGATTATTAAGATTTGACCAATTCACTTTTATGTTAGTTGTGTTTATGAAACTCAAGAACTTTTTTGCATATTGGCTAATGATCCTCCTCCCTCTTTCTTATTTTGTTGTGGAAGGCAGCATTGATGAAATTTTTTGGCCTACATAAAATACATCTTGGATTGGAAAAGAGCGCAAGCTGCTTTTTCTAGCCCCGCAGTGAGGTGACCTGCAGCCTCTGGGGTCATTTGATGTCCTGGGGCATCATTGACACCCACACATTCCCAGTCTCGAGACTTCTCCCTCCCGTCCAGATTGTGTTTGTTTTATGGCTCTCTCTCTCTCTCATGGAGCATGCAGCTGTGTAAACCTGAGAATGGTTTCTGTGCTGCTTTGATCTTTGCATGGGTCAACAGTTGCCCTCAGTCCCTGAACCCTGTTCTGTGGCCCCCTATTTTCTGGATTTTTCCATTTTCGGCTAATTATGGCATTGCAGAGAGAGCCTGCCAAGACCAACCCCCACAACTTTGGGTGGGGAATTATTTGAAAATGAAATGCCCCAAGTCTGTCATTTGTAGAATCATATTAAGGGATGATTACCAAGAAAATACGCTGTTTATTTTCTTCCTGTGAGGAAACCTGACATTTCAAATTGACTGCTGGAGGCTGATCATCTTGAACAGATTATGGACTGAGTAAAATTAAAAAAAAAAACAATGGAATACTATATATAGAGAGAGGACAGTCCTTCCACCAAACATGGTGGATGGCACTGTGGGAGACAGCCTGTTGGGCCAATGTAGTGCAGCATTATTTTCAATCAATCAGTAAATAGACTGTAGAGATCATTACATGGGAAATACAAAGTTTATGGCGCCTTTCCTTATAGTCTGATAGGAAGGAGAAAGCTATTCTCTGACAACCTTAAGCTTGTTATTAAGAAATCTAATGAGATTCTGAGAAGATGGCCTCTTTTCATTTGGGTTGATGGCGAATGGCTTATGGAACTAGGGCATAGTTCCTAGCAGGATCTGGCTGAGACAAGAACTGAGAAGTCTTGGACAGACGAATGATGTGCAAGGCCATGTTTCGCAGAGTAGATAAGACTTCCGGTGTCCAGATTGTGACAGACCTGGGTCTGTACCCTAACTCTGCCCCCGATTCTATGGATCATCTTGGGAATTTGCTTAATCTTTGTGAATCTTAGTACTCACCTATAAAGGGGGATTAATAATCCTTGTCTCCCAGATTGTGACTATTAATTTATAATGCATGCACAGTGAATGTCAGCATGTACTGCTGGTATGGAGCAGTCTTTCTTCCCTCTTCTTCATTGTCTTTTCTCTCCTCTTTTAAAGATTATTTATTTATTTTTGATAAAGGAGATGGATTTTTGTCAGCATTCCAGTTTGCCTAGAGCCTAGGACATGTATGGGGGCGTGTTTCCTAGGGCTTGGCATAGAGTCATGTTCTTACCATCGTTCAGAAGGAATGATAGGAGTTAGACATGGTGGGGCATTTCTGAGATCCAAGCTACTGAGAAGACTGAGACTGGAGGATTATAGGTTTGATGAAAGCCTGGGAAAGTTAGTCCGTGTCTCAGAATACAAGTAGAAGTAACTTGGGAGGTAGCTCAGTGGTATAGTAGTTGCCAGCATACATGAGGCTCCACACTCAGTTCCCACCTCAGCAACAAAACTAAGCAAAATCCTATCAAAGATAATGTGGCAAATTTTACTGGAAAAAAAAAGGCACCTTCCTGCTCTGGCATCCTACAAGTGAGCTTTTATCCTCTATGCGCACCTTTCTCCCCTTCAGAGTTCTTGCTAAGCACGTGTTCTGCATTGCTTGTGTATTTGTTAATAAAAGCATCAAAGAGGAATGATGGTTAAGCCCTAAATCCAAGCAGTCAGTGAGTGTAGATGTTGTCTGTTTCTTTCATGTCCTTAGAACTGTGACTGGAAATGCTATTATTTTATCAAGCAGATCATCCAGGTTGAGTATTTGAGCACTTGGCTAACACTTGGGTGAATTTGTATTCTGCTGTGCTCAAGGTAGAAAGGGACCATCTCACGCAGTCCAAGAGACAGGAAAGGCTGGAGAGCTTGGGTAAAGGAGGTTTACCTGAAGTGGCTGCCCACAAGGAGAACATCAGGAAATTCATGTGAATACTTATGTGTGAGCCAAGCATCTAAAACAGGAAGAATTGAGCAAAAATTAGGAGAAAGTTGTACTTTTCTCCTTTGAATAATCATGAGGTCTGTCCAATTTTTTTTTCCTTTTTTTTTTTTTTTTTTTAGACAGGGTCTCGCTTTGTAGTTCAGGCTGGCCCTGAGCTCACTATGTAGCCCAGGCAAGCCTCCAACTCAGCAATCCTCCTGTCTCTGCCTCCCGAGTGCTGGGATTACAGGCGTGAGCCACTACACCCGGCACTGTGATATGTGGTATTGATTGCTGGTGGGCGTGAGTCATCATGCCCAGCATTGTATGTGGTTACTGGGATTGAACTCAGGACCTTGTGCTTGCGAGGCAGGCATCAGAACCACTGAGCTAAATCTCCGGCCCTGTCCAATTTTCTTTTTAAAGAAGTAAATTAATCTTCTATAAAGTATCTAAATTTAGGAGTAATTTTCTGGATGGTCTTTACAATTTTGTTTCCTCTCTGTCTCTCTTTTCCTTCTGACATCTCTAAATAGTTCTTCATGCAATAGCATTACTAATGACTAGACTTTTTTTTAGAAAATGATTCATTACTTTATAATTTTAATTCAGTAACCATTTTCAGCTTTGCAATACATTTAAATCCCTTACTATCCCAGTGACATTTTTTTCTGCATGTTACTGACATAAAATGACTTGAAACCAGTTTAGAAATTGACCCTGTTTGAGACAGACCTTAGAGGTTTGCCTCTTACCCCAGTGCATACCCCAGAGGATTATGGAAGCAGCCGTGTTGGCAAGATCATTCCATGTCAGTTTATGAAGAGACAGAGATGCACACAGCTGTCTGGTCTTCTCTGGCAGAGTTGTCCCATAATTTATTCAACTGTTCCTTGTTGCTGGGTGTTGGAGTTGTCACTGTTCAGCTGTTATAAACAACTATGGGCAGTATTGCACATTTTTTGTCAACTGCGTATCAGTGGCTGAAGGGTCAGCAGAAGTGTGATCAAAGATCAGTCCTACAAGTAAGACTAAAACACATGTACATTTATGCTTTTGATGGATATTGGCTCATTTTTTTTCCACAGAGGCTGAACCAGTTACATATCCATTATCACTTAGTGAGGCCATGTTTCAAAGTAAAATCAGGCCAAGAGGTAGGCAGTTCTGTGGTGGCGTACTCACCTAGCATGGATGAAAGATCCCTATTTTCCTAATTACCCACTTTTCTTATGATCTTCACCATGTCTCTTTTTCCTTTTCTCCTGCCTTCCTATTTTTCCTTTTCTTCCCTTCCCTCCTTGCTAATTAAAATATACTGATAACTTATGAGCAGAGAGTAGCTGTTGAACACCTACTCATTTGTCCCATCTCACTCAGGGACCTGATCTCTATTTCTTCTGCTCTTGTGTATCCTAAACTCTTGGATGAAGGAGTCAGGGCCTCCGTTAAGAGCATTTGTGTGAGGCCAGGACTTGGTAGTGCAATTTTGATGCCCAGCAGGGCCCTCCAGCTCCCATGTTGATCCATGCTCACTGGGGAGAAGCTTTTAATAGATATGGGATAGAAACTGGCAGCCTCTTATCACTCCAGCCTCTTCTTACAGTAGCTAGGAGGAAAAAGCTATGCGGCTTCTACATGAGTCTCTGGGACATGTGGGAGTGAAATGGACACTCAAGAACAAGTGACAGCATGGAAAAAGACACTATACAATCTTCTGAATGATTGCAAGTATATTTTAAAAATTCCCCTTCAGTTCCTGCCAAGAGAAAGAGCCCAGTTGCCACAAATCGATTAAAAACCACTGGTCCCTATGTGTCTTCCATGGAGCTTGAACAGAGGAGCGCTGTCTCTTTTAGAAAGGCATAAAGCCCCTCTCTTGTTTCTGGTAAGGATATAGCACACACATAGAATGGCACCCACACACCATGTGGGAGTTCCAGGAGCAGCGCAAGTCCCATGCAGCCCACATTAAACAGTCGGCCCTTGAGGGCTGGTGGCTCATGTTCGTTTGCAGTGAGAAATTGCCAGTGACCTGAAACCCATCATTATTAACCTCATGGCACAGCAGCAGCATAGCCGGTAGCCAGCCCTCATTTTTATTTTCTTTTCTCTCGGTTGGAAGAAAGGTTCATTGATGAAAGTTGGCTCAGCTCTTTTTGTTTAAGTTAAGTGGTCGGACCACCAAGAAGAACCACTTTCGCCTGATTGGGAGTAGGTCCCACCATAGATGCCCTTCACTTGGGCGGCCGACTTTCACTGGCACATCCTCAAGTGTTCTAGCTGTGTCTGTGTGGAGACTGCATGGATAAGCCATGGTAGGCCCCACCACAGTCCTGTATAGGAGCTTCCTTGGCCTAGTCTATAGTTGTGTGGCTTACATACTTTTAGAATTAAGAAAGTCTTATTTTTTCTTCTTTCATCCAAAAATAGAACAAGTATCAAAAAGAAGTGAAGTTAGAAAAGACTTAGGGAAACACATTATGGAGTAATAATAACCAAGATCATCTTGGGCCATTTTATGACAGAAGATTCTGAAAGGGTGAGTCTAGCTTACTCTAGATGTAGCTCCACAGGTGTTGGCTGAATATGTGCTTTCCCACGTGGCAGTAGCTATTTCAGAGTCTGGCCTTGTGGCATCCATAGAAGTCCCAGAGTTACTCGAGAGTTCATCTGGGCACCCTTCCCAATAGTAGGGTCCTTGGGTTGCCTCAGCTGTTCCCTATATTTATAATGCTATTCCACTGTGCTGGGCTTGCCTCCCTTGTCCTATAGCCAGAAGGGGCATTTCTTACTCCAGATCAAAGAGTCAAGAAATTGTGTTCCCACAGCTCCCAGTGGGTCCTGTTTTTTTCCACGGTCCCACCCCACTTCTTCCCACAACTCTCAGTGAGCCTGTCTCCTTCCACTAACCTTTACTGAACCCCTCTTTTCCCACAATGTGAAGTGAACCCCATCACTTCACATTGTGTTTGTGAATAGCTCCCATGCTTTTCATTGTTGAGCTTTGGGTATTTTCTCTGTCATGACCCAACCTCCTGGTTTTCCTATGATAAATTCCCCATCATGTCTTTGGCAGACAGTGGTAAGAATTCATCATTAACCTCAGCTGTTTGATTCTATACCTTATAGTTTTTCCTTTTTCTTCTTTCTTTTTTTGGACAAGATCTTGTTATGTACTTCAGCCTAGTTCTGAACTCATGATGTATCTCAGGATGGCCTTGAACTTGAGGGAATCCTTCTGCCTCAGCCTGCTGAGCACTGAAAGTACGGGAATGCACCACCACTTAATGCTTTTGTTTGGCCCATGCCTCTCCTTAAGCTATACTGAAATTTTACCTTCATGGTTTAGGGCTCTTCCAAAGAGGTGTCCTCTCAAGCTTTGCCTCTTCCCATAATGCATGTATCTTTTATATGCACACACACTCACATGGATACTGGCACATACAGCATTTGTTGATCACACAGTGTTTCACCGATTAACAAATATATGCTGATTATACTCTTAGTGCAGTCAGTAGATTTTTAATCTCTGCAAGAAGGTAGAATCACCAGGCTGAAGGCTTCAACTGCATATCAGGAAGCCTGTCCTTGTCAGATGATGAGTGCTCCCCGCTCTTCAGCCCTGCTGGGCACTAGAAAGGTCATCCCAACCCTTAGCTGGTGCAGATCACGGGGGAAGAGGCATGTGTAGTGTGGCTGGGGATTTGCTTTTAGGACTTGGCTTCCACTTGGGAGGGTGGGGCTCGATCAGAACAAATTGTCTGTCACCCTGGTGTGTTCATTATTCCGCTTTTCCCCTTTTTGATGCCTAACTCACGAGACAGTGCAGCACAGTTTCCAGACAGTAAATACCTTGGTAATGGAGACCAACAGCCACCTCAGTGGCCAGAGGGCCTCCTTGCTGGCACTGTGGGTGCAGTTCAGGCATGACATCAGAGTGGATGGCCAGGGTGCCTGGAGTAATGAACCTTGATGCATGGTGGTAAGAGCCAGCTGTCTGCTTGTTTTCTGGGAGAGATCAAGGACCTGGGACTGTAATTTGTGATTTGTGTATAAACTTGCACAAGATGTGAGGAACAGATAGCAGATCTGAAAAATACCAGACATCCTCAACATTCAGAAAGAAAAAGTAAAAAACAGGGCATGGCTCTAGCAATTTCTGGCAGCTATGTAGGCATATATGCGTCTTGGTGGCCAAGTGCAGTTAGACTGGCTGTTTTGCTGTTGATCACATTCCCTTCCTGTGCATCTCAGGCCCAGTGTGTATAAACAAATTCCTTTCTCAATCTTCTAAGCATTGGATACTTAGTGGATTAAAGCTTGGAGAATTCCGTTCCTACCACAAGCTCCAGCAGGAGGATTTATAACTGGAGGGAGACAGCAGGTATGTAGGAAGGTCCTCTCCTGTCGCTTCTTGCACCCCAGGAGCACACTGACTCTTGCAGCTGTGGGGCCTTTGAGCTGTTTTCCTTCCTGGGGAGACAGATTGATCTGTTCCATACGTGGCAGGCCTGACAGGGCCCCTGGACAGAGTGACGTATGCACGGATTGTGGAGAAATGTGGATGAGGAGGCAGGGAACATGCAGTCCAGCTTATTTCTATGCCTCTGTCTGCAGGAGGCCATGGGAGTGGGGGACAGGCCAGGAAGAAGAGCCAGGGGAGGATTGCAGTCTGCCTGGTGACACTTTCATTTTTCTAAAAGGTAGTAAAGATGTTCATATATTGCTTGTGTAATAAAAGTTATTTCAGGGTCAAGGATGTAGCTTAGTGGCACCATGCCTACCTTGGAAGGGCAAGGTCTTAAGTTCAATTTTTGGCACCAGAAAAAAATAGTTATTTCAAAAAGTGGTTTTCTATGGCTGCCATAACAAATTACTTTGCCCTTAGTGACATTAAACAGTGAAAGTTAATATTCTTTTCTTTTTTTTTTTTTTTTTTTGAGACAGGGTCCTGCTTTGTAGTTCAGGCTGGCCCTGAGCTCACTATGTAGCCCAGGCAAGCCTCAAACTCAGCAATCCTCTTGCCTTTGCCTCCTGAGTGCTGGGATTATAGCTGTGAGCCACCACACCTTGCAAAATTAATTTCCTGATAGTTCCGGAGAACAGAAGTCTGACCTAAGCCTCACTGGACACAAATCTGGGTGGTACCAGGACTGATTCCTTCAGGGGTTTCCCATGTAAGCCTTTCCTGGTCTTTGGTGGTTTATTGGCAGCATCAGCACTCCTTGGCTCATGGCTCCTTCCATCTTCAAGCCAGTGTTATTTGTATCTGTCCTTTTCAACAAGGCCTGGCTCTCTCTCTTCCTTCCTTGAAGAAGCTTTTGAGTACAGTGGGTCCATGCCAGGTATCAGGATAATTTACTTTAGTCAGCTCCAATTCTGTCTGGAACCTTAATTCATGTAACCTCAGCCATTTACTGATTCTGTCCTTTGGTTTTCTAAATTGAATTCAATTTTTAAAAATTGCATTTTATTTCATAGTATCCTTTTTGCAGATAGTCACACAAACGCTTGTTTTCAAACATAGTTGGTAATGCTCAGGAAATTTTGCCAAGTGTCCTGTTTATTGTATCTGTCATTTTCCACCTACCCCTTAAAATACTTATTATTGAATTATTTGGAAAATATAGAATAAAGTGACAACATAAATGCCATGGTCCCCCTATCTAAAGCTAAGCAGCTTTGTCTGTGGTTGACTTTTTTTCCTAACTGTCAAAGACAGCCTCTTGTTTCTGTAGAATTGTGATTGTTTTTCAAATGCTTGTGAAATTAACACACATTCGTAGAAGAACAAGTAACAGACTTCCTCCTGAGCACACAATGATAAACTGAGCTCAGTGGGGGAACAGTATTGAGATCAAGAAACACAGGACCAGAATCCTTCTTTCCCTCCCTTCTGTTCATCCCGCCCAGTGGCCTCCTAGTTAACCACTATCCTCACTTGGGATAGCAGTGATTGGTCTTCACTGTCTTTGTACCTTATATAAAGGGGTACATGCTTTTCTGTGTCTGAGTTCCTTCTCTCAGTCTCATTTTTAGGAGACTTTTGTTTACTGTTGCATGAAGGGAGACCCTTCCTCTGCATGGCAGGAGACCTCTTCTCTGCATGACTGTAGCATATTCCACTGTACGCTTATGTTGACGTTTATTAGAAGAACTCAGGCATGTTCAGCTACTATGGCTGTTGGGGATTATCTACTTTGTAGTTTATGGGTAGAAATTTGAATCCTATGTAACATTCCAGTTATTTCTCCCTGATTTCCATATTCTGCCAATGACCACTTTGGATAGTAACATAGTGTTCAATGGATGAGTCTGTATGTACTTAGCCAGTCCCCTGTTGTTGAATATTTAGCAGTTTTTTTTTGTTTGTTTTTTTGGTCAGAAGTAGTACTGCTGTGAGTGGTGTCTCCACATGTGCACGGAACATTTTTTGTTATTGTTATTCTTATTTGTCTTTCTTAAAGTCTTAGATGGATTTGATATGTTAAATTCCTTGAAGTGGAATAGCTAGTTCAGCATGTCAAGGTCTTTTGATGTGTGCTGTCAAATTCCTTTTTGGGAGGGTTGGAACCACTTCTTTTTCTTCCACTAGCAAAGATAGAGAGTGCCTTTCTTGTCACATACTCATCAACATCTTGACAAGAGACCCTCATGGTCTTTTACTTAAAACGTTTCCTGTGGCCCATCTTATTACCATGGACAGCTCTCACCCCACTGAAGCATTATTTCCCCCAGTTGGTAGTGGAAAGAAGATGGCTCTAGACTTGAACTTAAAGGCCCAGTCTCAGATCCTCAGCTCTTCTGTGTCTACATTCTGTGGCCTTAGGCAAGATTTTTAACCTTTCTGAGCCTCAATTCTCTTACCTAGCAAATGGAACTTAAAAAATAAATGTAGGGGGCTGGAGATTTAGCTCAGTGGTTCCAGCACATGCCTAGCAAGTTCAAGGTCCCTGGTTCAATCCCTGGTAACCACAAACAACAATACCGGGCATGATAGCTCAAGCCTGTAATCCCAGCACTCGAGAGGCAGAGGCAGGAGGATTGCTGAGTTGGAGGCTTGCCTGAGCTACATAGTGAGCCTAGGGCCAGCCTGAACTACAAAGTGAAACCCTGTCTCATAAATGAATGAGTGAATGAATGAATGAATGCAGAACCTTAATGTACATTTTTGGCTTTATAACTTAAAATTTTTTTCTCCTGCAAGACAGTGATAAGGTAATTTGGTTTTTGCATGCTCTTTCATAGGTACAGTACTATTCAGCTCTCGTACTGCTCCATACTGCTTGTCAAATGATAGAGTTGTACCCCTGGGTCCTGCTAATACTGTACTCTGTGCCCTGATAGAATCACTGTCTTTCTATCTCCATTCACTTTCTACTTCTCAAACAAGCATTTATTGAACATCTAATATGTTCCATATCCTGTGGTGAGCATTGAGTGGCAAACAGGAAATAAACTTGCTTTTTGCCTGCAGAGGAGTTAAAATCTGGAAGCAAAGCCAGGCATGCTGCAAGTAGGCCAGTGTTGCAGCAAGGGCTCTAGCAGCCCAGGACATTAAGGGTCCTGGAGAAAGATGGGAGCACTCAGGGAAAGCTTATGAATGAAAGTTGTTTTCAGGGTGGATCTGGAAGGATAAGTAGAAGTATTTTGAGTGAAGAAAGGGGCGAACAGCCGAAGAAATATGGGTGGTCCTGGTGTTTGTGTATATGTGCACATGCACACATTCTTTGTTCAGGTATAGAAGTGTCTTGTCTCCCAGGGGACATTTACCAGGTGTCTGGAAACATGTTTATGTGTGCCAGGGTGATAGAGAAAGGCTCCCGGCATCTAGCAGGTAAATACTGCAAAATAGCCTACAGGTTCAGCACAGCACCCAAATCTGATCCCAAATGCTAGTGGTGCTGAAGTGTCTGGGAAGGAGCTGATACGATAATGGCAGAGAAGAGAGACTTAGTATCTTTCCCAGATCAAGGAATGTGTGCATGCTGGCATCTGTGTGTATGTGTGTGTGTGTGTGTGTGTGTGTGTGTGTGTGTACCTGTATAGGCACATACATACTTCTTTGGGGTGGGAGGAACGCATAGTTTCCTCTGCTGCCCACCTTTTGGTTCTGGAAATGTGTTCTCTGCTTCTGGACTCACCATCTGGAGAATTACCTTCCCATCCCCTCCCCTCGATGTCCTCACCTTGATTTATGAGAGCATTTTATTACCGCTTCCGTGTTTATGACATCCTGGGACTAAGTTGAACCACAAGGAAATCAGAGTGGACAGTGAGGCTATTATCATTCATTTTCACTCCCCATAAACATCTTGTTTTTTTTTTTTTTCCAGAAGACATTGCTAATCCTCTCTGCATTAGCTTTGCATGTTCATTCCTCAGCCTCAGTCGAAAAAGCAAAGTGGTAGTGACTTTTTTCTTATGGCTGCTGAAAAGGTTACACAGTGTTTGGACCATTGCCTGCTTCTACTCTGGAGCACAAAAGATCCAGGAGTAGAAATTGGTTCTAACAATAACCCTGTAGAAAATACTGAGGGATATGAGTCACTTTCCTTTTGAGTTAAAGGTGCGGTGCCCCTCACATCAGAGTTGTAGGATGACATGTACTTGATCCCTGTTTACTGGAAGGCAGCAGTAATTGAGTGGCTGTGGCAATCCAGAAGCAGCTTAAAGAAATCTTTAGGAATCTAGGGGCTAGGAGTGTGTATGTGTGTGTGTACACATTAATTACTGGAAAAGTTTTGGGTTTGATGGGAATGCTAGCAGAGGAGGGAAGTGGGGAGACTCACAAATTCCAGGATGTTTTTCACCTTTCTAGGATAGATGGAAGGGTTACATATCTTAGGGTTCTTGGTTACAAGCAACAGCAAAGACTGGATGACTTAAGAAAGAAAATGTGATACATATCAGCTTTGCCATTCTCACATCTTCCTTCTGTCAAAACCAGGAACTAATGGTCTCCTTGGGGATGACTATATCTTCTTTCTTTCTATCTTCCTATGATTCAGCTCTGCACTCAAGCTCTCAGGAGAGCATTAGGTTGCCTATCTTTGGTCAAAAGTCCCTTGTCCTGGCTGAGAACCTTGACAAGAGTGAGAGCTTGTACCTATGTGCTTTATTCACATACATGCTTTGAAAGATGCTTTTCCAAAGGGCAAGGTTAAAGTGTGTGGTCTGGGCCACTCTTGAATCTATGTGTACAGTTGGAAAAAAGGACAGGAAAGAAAGATTATGAACACCTAGGCCTCACTGCTCTATCTACTGTCTTGTAAATGACAGACCCCAGTCCCAAAGAGAAAGCTACTTGGACTTTTGAGAAAGCTCAGCACCTCTCCCTGCTCCAGTGACCCCATAGGGGTTATCTAGGGTGATTCTCTTCTTGTATGTATGTTTAATGCTAATTCACATTAATCTGCCCTCTCCTACTTCTTGATTTATGGCTTATTAAATAGGAGTTCATAAAAAATAAATGTGAAGAACACAGCCCTTAGATACATACTACTTGGATGAAAATGACCTTAGATAAATAACAACCTATCTTTCTATCATCTGTAGACTGGGAATAATAGCAACATTAGGGTAGTTGTGATGAAATGGGATAATGATTATAGTGTTTTGAATTAGGTTGATCAGTGAAATACTTGCTTTTGACAAAAAAAATTTTTAAAAAGTTTATTTGGTACTGGATATATAGCTCAGTGGTAGAGCACTTGCCTAGCATGCATAAAATCCTGGATTTGCTCCTTAGTACTTCAGGAACAACAACAAACAACAACAACAACAACAACAACAGCACACCCTCAACTTTTTATTACAGTATAATTATAGATTCATAGGAAGTTACAAAACTAACACAAATAAGATCTCTGTATGCTTTACCCAATTTTTATCAGTAGCCTCATCCTATATAGGACAGTATCAAAACCAGAAAATTAATATTAGTATAAAGTGAATGCATGGTAGACATAATACTGTCTCCTTTCCCAAAAGATGTCCACTGCCTAATCTCGGGAACCTGAGAGTGTGCTCTCACATTGAAAATAGGAACGTTTCAGATGAAATTTAGGTGGCTCATAGTGAAGTTAAGATTATCTGGTATTATCTGCATGGTCCTAGTGTAACTAAGAGTCCTCAAAAGTGGGAGAGGTAAGTGAAAAGACAAACAGAAATCACAGTGTGAGAAGGAGTCCGATGTGAGGTTCCTTATTTGCAGGCAGAGTAAGTGGTCATGGGCCAGGGAAAGTGGGCACCCTCTCTAGGTTCCACAGACCTCCTCCCAATGTAATCATTATTTCCATTTTTAATCTTCATTTCATTGTACTTATATTTGGTAATATATAATATATTAATATATACTTGGATGAGAGTACTTGTTCATTCTCTATTTCCCCAGGTATCCTGGAAACTCCCTGTGAACAGGAACTTAATCTATTTTACCATATCCATTTCTCAGCTTCTTGGAAGTGATCAAAGAGACAGTGGAAGCCATATATATCTTGATAGTAACAGTTTTCATTCATTTATTCAAGTATGCCCAAATTTTTAAGTTGAGTAAACATGAATTATAGACAATTCTGGCTACATTCACTCACCTAACATGTTTTTATCACCTTGTGTTTGCGTTGTCATACTCACCTGGTTCTGATTTGATTGGGACAGTTATATTTCTATGAGTTCCACGTAGCCAATTTAACATGACTGAACCTGATTTGTATAGTGGCTGATTATGCATTCCTTTTTTTAACTTCCTGGCTTTTTCCTGAAATAGTTTGATTCATTCATACTGATAAAATAAATCCTAATAACCATGTAATTCCCCAAACTGTACGGGTTTCCTTTACTAAAGATAATTATCTTGAAAAGGAATTGATGAACTAAACTTAGTTACTCTTGGTCAAATGCTCTTTTTAGGGTTATTCAACCAAAGTAGCAGACAGCACCTAGGGGAAGTCAAACATCTGGATGAAAAATGAAATATCCAGATGTTTTCAAGTATTTAGATGTTTCTAACCATCTGGTTGGTTCTTTGGGTTATTGACAAATGATCCAGCTGTTTTGCAGGAGATGGTATACCTTACCTAACAAAAGAGAAAAACAGTGCTCTTAGATAAATTTAATGTCATCCTGTACATACTAAAGTCGTGGCTGTGTCTTTAAATAAAACCCCAATTTGCTCACAGAAAATGAAAGTGGCTTCCTATTGTCTGAAGCTGTCTTCTTGGTAGGAGTGCCAGGATGCTGAGCATTTTAGGTTCATTGTCTCATTTGCTGTCAGAGTCTACATTGTCTGTAGCTTCATTCTATTTATAATGTATTTACACCTTAACCAGTAGCTTCACAGATGGAACTTGAGAATGCTGATGCTCTACACTGTGGAAATCTGCAGAGTGCCTAAGCTTTTTAGTGTTTTGTGAAGTGCAGCAAAAGTTTGGTGCCTAAAATTTCTGTTGCAAATAGACATTTCTAAGCCTTGATTGAAGGTGTGTATCTGGGAAGAAGAATTTTAAAGGCTGAAGAGCATGCACACACGTGTGCGTGTGTTCACACACACACATGTACACATGCACACACACATGCAGGCATGCCCACCCACCCCTGGTTTTGTTTTATTTGAGGCTAAGTAGCTGTTCAGTTACTTCATTTTTAAAAGAAAATTAAATGAAGGCTAGAAATAGCTATTAACATCATTGGAAGACTTATGGAGACTGGAAATGAAATTTCTTTGTAGGCTGTCTCTAGCATTCATGTCTGAGGTTTGTGGGTCTGTAGGACTGAATTCCAAACCCTAAAAAAGATGTCCTAACGGTGAATGGAGACATAAGGCTGAAATTTATGTGTTATCTGATTACTCTAAGTAGTACATGGAGCACATGGAAAAATAAATTATAGGAAGCTACATGATATAGCAGTTAAGAGTGATGAAGTCCCGTGTGAAGAAGTCATGCTGAGGACCCTCACACGCTCGTATGCGCGCGCACACACACACACACACACACACATTCACACACTCACGTATCTCAGTGGGGCTCTTGGTTCAGGTCTGTTGTCTGTGTTTCCATGTATGAAGCACAGTTGTTAACTAGAGGTGGGGGAGAAGTGGGTAAGAAGGCCTATGATTCTGGTTTAGTGAGATAAACTCATCATGCAAAATACATGGCTGTGAATTTCATTTTGTTTACTGGTCATATCACAAATGACAGACCCATTGAGACAGCTTATAAAAGGAACAGAAATTCATGTCACTGCCTCAAGAGAGCAGCTGAAGTGGACAAACCTAAGTGTTTTGTCTGAATATTTAGCTCTACATTTATATAATGCCTAGTGGTTTCAGTTTCCTTGTGTCTAAATTGGATGCTTGTGTGTTTACTTTGCACTTGTCCTGTCGGGAGAAAAGGAGTTATTGGGGGAAAGACAAGTACAAACCATACAAACTGGCAAATGAGCCACATCCATCTGGATTTGCTTGTATGCTGATTATATAGTTTGTTCTGTTGTTTTTAATGTCTCCCAAGCATCCCATGTATTAGCCAGCATTAGGGAAAAATGACATTTTGACTTTGATTTGCTTTGTAATGTAATATATAGGTTTCCAGAGTTTTTTTCATAAAGGAATACTATGTAATAGTGATGACTAGCACTTATGGAGTGCTGTTTGGATTTAGGTCAAATACTTTTACATTTCTCCTCTTTCGAACTTAACAACAATCTATGACATGTATATTATGCACCTCACTTACTGGGGCAGAGAGAGGGATTTAAGGAGACTCAGTTACTTGCCTGCAAGGTCATATAGATGTGGAGTGTTAGAGAAAAGGCTGACACCTAGGTAGGACTGAATTCATCTTCACCTTTGGATGTTGCTGCCACTAGTGATGACTACTTCTGTAACTGTAAGCTCAGCTATTCTTTGGAGCCAGGGCCAGCAAACTTTTTCTGAAATGGGACAGCTAGAACAAGTTTGAGGCTTTGCAGTATAGGTTTTGTTACAACTCTTTCTGTAAGCCATTACAGTGGCACATGAACAGTGTGCTATGGGTGTTGGGCGTGTGTAAGCAGCCATGGATGGTGTGTAAAGGAATGAGCGTGGCAGTGCTTCTGTGGTGGCACATGTCTATAATCCCAGCACTCAAGAGGCTGAAGCATGAGTTCAAGGCCAGCCTGAACTACATAGTGAAACTTAGTGGGGAGAGCCACAACTTTTTACTGTCTGCTATAAGGAAGCAGTAGAAAAAAACATTAACAACTGGAGCCAAGACTTAAGAGACTCAGAGAAGTTTGCTTAGGAGAGTTAGAGTCTTGGGAAAGGCAAGGTGGACAGGGGAGGCTCCAGGATTTGTCTTGATGCCTAGGCCCAGTGTGCTGTTTCTTTGAGGTGTTTATTTATTTTTAAATTGCTTAGCATGCAGTGATGAAATGGTGGTGGCTGGGAGGGCATCAGGCTCTTCTCCCCTCTTTGAGCTTGGTTTGAAATGTTAGGTTACTAGGTCCAGACATAGAAGACAGTGAGAAGAAATAGTGGAGGCTACTGAGAAAGGTTGATTGTCCTCGAGGTATGTCATGTCTACCATTGGTTGTGAACCTGTGGCCCTTCCTCCTTACACAGGGCAATAAAAGAACAGGGACAGTGGGTTATCCACCTCCCCTTCTGCTTCAGACTCAGAGAAACACATTTCTATTCTTTGATAAATAAGCTTGCAGATAACTGGTTACTTCAATATATGTTTTCTTTTTCTTCTACTCAGTATAATTTACTAGTTATAGAGCTGGGCAGGCATAGAATGAATGAGAACTCAGGGTTTGCTCTCCCAAGGATTTGGAGCCCTGGCCAGAGTTCTAGGTGTGGTGAAGACGGAGTAGTGATTGTGGGCAACCCTTCCTGGATGCTGGGTACTTTGTTAGGCATTTTGGGATGCATTTTCTGCCTTCAGCATTCACTTTACCATCTAAGGTTATATCCTTGGTAGTACAGAAAAGAGAAAGCAGAGTTTAGCTAGATTTGATGACTTGCTCCTGGGTACAGTAAACTTGGAAGTGGACACTATGGGATTTGAACCCCTGCTCAATCTCAAAAGCCTAGCCTTTCCCTTTTGGACCATGGTGCCTGCATCAAGTCAAGGAACTAGGTTTTCCTATCTAGATAATGAGATGAAGGGCTTCTCAATTTCTCTGGTCTTAGCTATTGCTTTCTTCACTGTTGATATGTGGATGTTCAGTGTTACAAGAAGTGTTGGTGAAGACACGGAGAAGCTAGAATCCTTACACATTGCTAGTAGGAATGTGAAATGGTGCAGTCACTTTGGAAAACAATCCAGCAGTTCTTCAAATGATTAAAACTAGAGTTACCAGATTGACTGTTCCACTCCTAAATATCTATTGAACAGAAATGGGAATATGCATACAAACATGTATGTAAATGCTATAGCTGTATTATTTATATTATCCAAGAGGATGAGACAATCCCAGTGTCCATCAGTGGACTGATGGATAAGTAAGTTGTCTCGTGCCCTTGTAATAGAATATTCTGCAATCATGAAAGAAGGGAGGCAGTGGCACATGTCGCAATGTAGGCAGACCTCGTGGGCATAATAAGCACAAGAAGCCAGGCATAGGAGATCACATATTTTACAATTCCATTCTCATGGAATGTCCAGAGGAAGGCAGTTTACAGAGACATAAAGACTAGTGGTTGCGTGGAATTCAGAGCATTAACAAGGAGAGAGTAAGGTAACCCATAAAAGTAATAAAAAAAAGTTTTGCAGTTGACTATGGTTATAATTGCACAACTCTGTAAATGAACCAAATGCCATTGGATTGTGCATTTTAAATGAGTGAATAGTATAGTCTGAATGCAGTGGTCTTTGCTTTCTAGAAGTCTATCAGGGCATGCCCATTTTACAGATTCTTTAGCTCCCATGGGATGCTGGGTGGGAATAACCTCAGTGTCTTTGTAATAGAGTAGGAATGGTTAAGGCTAGAACCAGCCATTTTCAGTAGGTAACTGGCCTGTTTGAATCCTTCCCTTTTGCAATGTAAATGTTTACCAGTTCTAATCAGGAGAAATGAAAAATCACATGTCTAATTTTAAATATGTCGCCTCTGATCACAGGTGTTGTTAAAACAGCTCTTTCATCACTTTATAAATATTCCAAGATTTATTTTGAAGCAATGTTTCATTATTCCTATACTATGATTAAATATTGAGAATATTGCTTTTCCAATTGTTCTATTGCAGTATTTAATGAGTGCAATTAAATGGAAAAATTGCCTTTTTAACTGATGATAGTCCATTAGTGTCTCTGTCTCTTCAGAAAAGAAAAGAAGTGAATTATTAGAATGACAAATGAGGAAAAGTTACCACCATGATGGAGAGGTGCGGTTCTCCTCCACATAATCTTCAATTAGTGATCTCTGTAAGAGGATGTTTTTCAAAAGGGTAATAGAGAAGTAATGAGATCAGAAGGAGGTCAACCCGGCCTTCTCCGTTTGGCAGCTTGATTAATTTATTTCTCCTTCTTGGAGATTGCTGTGTGAGGGGCTTTTGTCACCCTGTGTTTTTCATGGGACTGTAACCTGAGTGACTGCTGATATATTAGCCTTTCAGGGAAGGAAGCAAGTCCCTTGCACTGGAATGGAAGGGTTAGGTGTTGGTGCTTTGTTTGCTTTTGCACCTGAACTCAACACTCATTGGTAGCTTGGGTGATAATGGTAGTGATTAACAAAACAGTGAATCAGATAGAAAACCGTGTGCTGATACCTCCTGTGGGCCCTTAACCAGTGCTTGGCACATTCAGTATCATTACATCCTTGATGCCCTTGAGTTGGCAGCACTCCATTTTCACAGCTGAGGAAAAGCATGCTCAGAGAGATGGCCAGCATATGACAGGAAGGAGCAGGGAGGTAGGATTGGGATCTTTGTTGGCCTCTCAGGTTTCAGTTTTTCTTTGGAGATCAAGGGTCCCTGCAGCTTCTCTGTTGAGGATGGTCTATTCTTCTTTCTATCATGCTGAAGAGCTAGGAATTACTTTTCTGTTGTGATCATTCACTTGGAGAAATAGGCCCTGATAGCACAGAGGAACTTGGCTTTGTGAAGGAATATGAATATCAGAGTTCTGGCCCCATTGAAGTTTCCTGTGCATCCTTGGACACATTACTCAACCCTTCTGACCCATTTTTCCTCCCTCCAATCTCTGAGATAGTGGTATTAGTGAAACACGTACTTGGTAGTACACAGTACATGTTTAATGTGTACTTCTGTTTTTATCCAGTTTTCTGTAGTCTTCCTTGTCACCGACATGGACTTCATTGTCTCAATTAGAAATCAAGATGCATGATATATGTAAAATGCAGATGTAACTTTCATTGCCAAAGTACTTGTATTTAAGAAATCTCTTTTTCCAAATCTGCTCCAGTTCTGGGATTTTTAAAACCCGGGCTGAATGTTTAACTTTCCTACCATGATGATGCCAAATAAGCAGATCTCCAAATTCTCCTATTTAAAACTGCATTGGTTTTGCCTTCTCACACTGCCCCAGGGGGCTCATCCTCATGACTGGCATCAATTCATAGTCATACTTGGCCTCCTGGGTGCTCAGCACAGCGTGGGGCGCTGCCCCCACTACTCTCTTTGGAGTGTCAAATCCTGACCTGGTGACATTGGAGTCCCTAAGTGACCTCATGCTGAAAAATCTGGCGGAGCCCATCAGACCCAGAGTTCATTTAAGCATCAGTGATGGAACTAAATTATAGTCCAGGCCTGTCTCATGGAAGATGACAAATGAATATGTCATGTTTAGAAAAAAATCACTCTGTCATCATACGACAGGTTTCTTGATTTGTTTGAGCTAGTGTCCTTAAAAGTCAGGATGGCAATGTGAAGTGTGTGGGCTTCCATGGCCAGCGTTCCTCCAGTTTTGTTCTGCACTTCCCCAGTTTGGGGTTGGGGGGTTTTCCCTGGGCTGTCTGTGCCCCCAGCAGCCACTATGTGGAAGGAGAGAGCATGGTCATAGGGCCTGTACAAGAAGCTCAGGGAGAGGAGGCTTGGCCAGGACCACACTTGGAGAGCGTGGGATCTTAGCAAATAGAAGTCATGATCCATCTTTCCCATCATGGGGAGCTATTGTTACTCTGTCTCCACAGGATCCCACTGGGAAACTTCTCTTTAATATGATGTGAAACTCCTGCAGTTTTGTCTCCTTCCCTTTCCCCTTTCCCTCCCTCTCTCTCTGTTTCCTTCCTCTCCCCCTCCTCCTTTTTGATTTAAGGACTACTCTGCTCTCTCCATTGGATGCACTATTTTCTAAACAGTAAGCAGAAAGCTAAAGTTTTTCCATGCCTTGTTGTTTTACCTAAAGAGCTTCTTGCCAAAAGGGGCCCCAACAAACTCCAAAAATGGCCGACTTTCAAATGGCCGAACTTTGAAAACCAGCAAACCTGAATGAGTCCTGATTTATTAAGGCCCATATTTCATCTGCAAGTCAGAAAACCCCAGACCTTTAGAAACAAAGAAGATGATGCTTTAGTTGTGGCAAATTCAAAGGGCAGCAGAACTTAGTTGGAGTGAGGGTAGTCTTGTCTGCTGTCTTAATTCTCTGCAGTTGTCTGTTTTATGTGATTACTGATGCATTGCCCAGTGGAAATATTAAGGTGTGTGATGTCTGCATGTGGATCTAGACCTCACTGGTTGCTCCTAGTACATGGTTGTTGATTTAGGATTTTAAAGCACAAAAATTATGCAATCCTTTAACACATACCTGGATTTGAGGTATGAAGAATCATAGACCTGTATCTCTGTAGACTCAGGATAATTATTTAATTTTCACTCTTCTACACATTGGTGGTAAGAAGCTAATGGTGTTGATAACAGAAATGGTAATCCTATAAGAACTTTGTAATGGTTTAGTACTTCAGGAACACTTATTTATTGGAAACTTGGTATGTTCAGCATCAGAGGCTCAAAGGAAAATAAGGTACCAGAATAAGATCATATAAGGAAATTAGATGAATCCGGAGTTACGGCAATGAGGTTTGATAGTGAGAGCACACTGGCTTCCTGACTGTGCAGTTGAAACTGAGATGTTGACAGCCAGTCATTGAAGCTGAAACTCTTGTGACACTGCCAGTGCCTCCAGGTCCTCTGCTCCAAACTAAAGGCAGCTGACCCTGGTGGATATATTTTAGTTATCATAAGAAACAGTTAAACCAAGATGGCAGTCTTAGGGTATCGTGGACTGAGCGTTTGGTTTTGCTTCCATCAGAGGGTGGGATTTCCTGTGCTGCTGCAAACCCATCCAGTTCTCTCTGTGGGCATTTGGGGAACAGCCCTCTGAAAAAAGCAGGAAAGAGTGAAAGCACAGAAAATGTGCTTTGTTTCTTGGATCAGCCCCTATCTGCAGGGTTCTGGGGTGAGTGGCATTTTTGCCTTGTTGGGACCATGTCACTAATAGTCTGGGATGCAGCGAAAGTAGCTCTCAATGTTTTGTGGCAATGTGACCCATCTTGTAGTTTCCAGGGCAGTATGTGCCATGGTGCCTGAGACCAGGTAGCAGGGTCCTCAGGGAGCTCTGTAGTAGTTCACAGTGTCCTCAGAGCTACTGTGAACAGATGAGCATTTTCCCACGTACATGCCTGGAAAGGGACTCTTGCAGGGAAGAGTCCTTGACTGTTTCCTGTCCGGGTAACCAGCACATACACAAGGAGGTGTTTTTTTTCTTTTTTGTAGATTTGTACCCCTCATGCTGACATGGCATTTAAAAATGTTCCTTAAAAATAAAAGCAAATTATTAATATCTATTTTTGTAATTAATAAAATTGATGTATTTCATAACCATAAAAACCAAAAAGTATGTGACTGTACTTAATGCCTATGAACTGTATACTTAAAATGGTCAAAATGATACATTTTATATTATATATATTCTACCACAATTAGCTGATTTCTAACGAGTTGAAGCACTCTATGAAGTGTCCTACGTTTATATCTTATGAAAGATTTACTAATGATGAGATATCCCACATTGTGTCTTCAGTGTGAAGACAGAATTGGAGCAGTGTCCTTGGACCTTGAGTATGGCTGTGCTTGTCTAACCATGTCAGTGAAGTTTAAATATTTCTCTCTCTCTTTTCACTCTCACAAGGGAATTTAATTTGCTGTTTTGTGTGTACTCCTTAAACTTTCTGTTGGAAACAGAAGAGGTAAAATTGGGTTTTTGTAAGCTGAGATGATACGCATGTTATTCTTACTTTCAATATAGGTAAAGCAATCTCTCCACTTTTTCTTAAACACTACCTCATAATATAAATAATCTAGTCTTTTCTGGTGTAGCCTGTTTATTCAGACAGGTGGCAGTTGACGCAAAAGATTGGCGTTAAATTGAGGAAATCATTCATGTAGTAAATAAGATAATTTGTTTTTTTCCCTAGAAAGATTAAAATATAGATTTTTCCCATGGTCTGTATTATTTTTAACACTCACGGTTCCTCTATAGGCTTGAATCAGACTTATTCCCATGATTTGGATGGCATTTTTATTGCAAATGAAATATTTTCCAGAAAGCATCATTGAGGATGTTTTCTTAATTGTGTTTGAGCTTTTCAAATTTTTTTTGGAATAAAATGTAGAAGTCATGTGAGTTTCTAAAATGAAAATTAAAGGGTAAGACAATCTTAGCATATTTATTTTGTTATTTTTGTACTGTCTGCAGTTTATAGTCTCTCCTCTCTCAACAGCCAAAAACTCAATTATATTGAGTAACCTGCCCATGAGCCTTTGCATTCTAGTGCTGCCCCCCCCACCCCCACCAGGGTTGGAATTAAAGTTCTAACACCCAAGCCTCAAACTTCCTAAACCATAGCACATAATATTGCTGCACATCCCTGTTTATCTTCCTGGGTTCTTGGGGAGTGGGCACACAATGACTATAAATGGCACAGAGATGTGGAGTGGGCTTTTGCCAGTTTGATTCCTCATCTCTTTTTTTTTTGAGACAGAGTCTTGCTTTTTGTAGTTCAGGCTGGCTCTGAGCTCACTATGTAGCCCAGGCAAGCCTTGAACTCAGCAATCCTCCTGCCTTTGCCTTCCGAGTGCTGGGATTACAGGCGTGAACCACCACGCCCGGCACTGTGGTATGTGGTATTGATTGTTGGTGGGCGTGAGTCTCCACGCCCAGCATTGTATGTGGTTTCCGGGGATCGAACTCAGGACCTTGCGCTTGCGAGGCAGGTGCCGGAACCACTGAGCTAACCCTCCGGCCCTCCTCATCTCTTATTAAGGGACTTTGTCCCCATAAATATGACATACCTGTCATGTGACAGCATTGACCAGATGTCTTCCCAACAGGCTGTGAGATATCTGATGTGAAACTTAGACTCACAGAGGTAATGGATTAGGGGGACTGCCTTCAGCACTCTGGGGAGCGGGGAAGATGAAGTTCGGAATGTCATGCAGTGGTGATTTGTAGTCTGACTCCTGTCTAGTGTCCTAGGCATAGTTTGAATCCTCATCCCCAAGAAGCCTTCTCTGTGGGCCTTGGGACAGTTGTGATCTAGGTGTCCTTTGCTGGTCCCTTGCCTTTGTCCTGGCCTGTGCCCTTCCCTCCTGAAGGCTTTTTCTGCCATTTCTTGAACCAGATAGCCTGGTAACTTTGTCCCAGATGGACCTGCTGTTTTAGAATCTTGCTTTTGCCTTTCCTTTTTTTTTTTTTTTTTTTTGAGACACTCATTCTGTAATTCAGACTGGCCCTGAATTCACTATGTAGCTCAGGCAAGCCTAAAACTCAGCAATCCTCCTGCCTCTGCCTCCCAAGAGCTGGGATTATAGGTGTGAACCACTAAGTCTGGCATTGTGGTAGGTGGTATTGATTGCTGTGAGTGTGAGTCACCATGCCTGTCATTGTTATATGTGGTTATCGTGATTAAACCAGGGACCTTGTGCTTGGTAGGCTGGCCCCAGAACCACTGAGCTAAGTCTCCCAACCCTGATTTCGCATTTCTAAAATTCCCTCCAGGTAATTCTTTTGCTTGTTAAAACTTGCAAAATACCCCAATGGGCCATGGGCACCTTAACGTGGAGGGCAGGTAACTTCCTCTCTGCAGTCTCAGGATCCAGCACATTCCTATGAGTAAGCTGAATGATGTTGTGAGCTGACACACTAAAGATAGACGTTAGAGAAAAGCCAGTTACAAATGCTCCCACTCAGCTCCTCTGATTACATACTAAGTAGGCTGATAAACTAATTCTTTTGGTGGCTAATGAGCTATTGCTTTTTCGTGTGTCATTATGACTAGATATGATGATCTCATGTTGCCTAAATTATTCCCTTCATTATGGTTTTAATAATAATGGCAATTGTGATGACTGATGAAAATAACATTTATTGAGTGCTCTTTCGGCTCCATAACATGTGCATTCTGAACTTTACATACATTTTTCTTCTGGACTCCACAGGGTCTGTTACCCTAATTTACAGAGGAAGAGCCTGAGGTTCGGAAAACTCAAACATCCTGGGTGATCAGAGTGCCAGCTAAGGAAGTGCTGTATCTAATGCTTAGGTTTTTAACTACATCATCACAAATCATGATGATTGGCTCAGAGCTTCAGTGTAAATAGCACACACATAGAAAAGTCTTTTCAACTAAGATTCTTCACTTAGACACTGTGAGAAGCATGAAGGGCATTTTACATTTTATATGATGTGTGTCATATTTTAAAGACGGGTTATTTTGTTATTTTGCATTATAATTATGTGATTTACAAGGTATTATTTGTTTTGGCTTGATAGTTTGACTATTAAAAACAACCCTATATAAAGAATTTATAATTCATTCTTTTTACTTTTCCCTCAATCTGAAATAATTAATTCAATATATTGTGTTTATAGAATTCCGCTAGAAACGTGCATGTACGCACAAACACATATGCATTCTTAAGAGAGATTGATGGAAATAATAGGCACACTATACTTCAAACTTTTGAATATGTATTTATGAGCAGAGGCATATATGTTTTGCATGTGTTTATATCTGTGTATAGACATCACACACGTATCTGGACATTACCATTGCCAATGCTTACTCCATTCTGCAAAGGTTACCTAAAGTTTTGGCTGAAGTTATTTGCAATTTAGTTGTATTTAAGATATATTTGAATCTAAATGATTAGTCCACTTAAGAAATTTCACTTTAAGTACTGTTGCAAAAATAAGCACAGAATAGAGCAATAGTGGGAAGGGTATCATCTCCTCCCCATTTTCTTCTTTTTCTTTTAGAAGCCTTGCATGATCCAGTGATAGTAAATATTTCATGTACTTTGCATATCAGCCTGAGTTCCCTTTGTGAAGTCAGGTAAATGGAATGTAAATCCCTACATACTCTAGACAGTAAAACAGCATTATTTGATGTTACATCACATAAACATGCAGATTTGATTCCCCCTTTACTCATGCTATAAAAACAAAGTTTTTTAAAGTGGTTAGCCATACCTGGAAATGTAAATGCATTCGCCTAATGTAATGCCAAAGAAAAATTAAGACAAATGATACCACATCGCTGCCACAAACTGCGGCTCGTACAAAATTCACTTTAGTTATTATGCTGTGAATACAGGCTCTCACCCTCCTCTGTGAATGCACAATTTATGTTGAATGCAACATGAATCATTTTAATAGACTGAGCAAAAAGTCCCCAAAGTCGATTTTCAAATTATGAACCTTGGAACAGAATATAACAACAGTGAACAACAAATAGTTCAGACTTTACTCTAAGCTATGGGTGAACCATTAAAGATACAGCAAGCATTTGGGTGAGGTGTCACACAGTTCAAAGCCTAATAGCAAAAATATCAGAAATGGGGGATTTTTAATGCCATTTTCCCAGCCATCATTCTGTTCAGTTATTTTCGCATTTGTGTAATCAAGACATCCCCAAACAGGGCATAGAGTTGTATATTGTTTGGAACTAATTATATGTATTATAAATCCAAGAATTAATCTAAATGACCCAGTTTCTACAGAGAAAAAGGCTATGTTTTTTTTTTTTTTTTTTTTTTTTTGCTTTTTGAGACAGGGTCTAGCTTTGTAGTTCAGGCTGGCCCTGAGCTCACTATGGCACCCAGGCAAGCCGCCGCGAACTCAGCAATCCTCCTGTCCCTGCCTCCCGATTACAGGGGTGAGCCACCAGGTCCGGCACTGTGGTATGCGGTGTTGATTATTGGTGGGCGTGTCTCTACGCCCAGCATTATATGTGGTTTCCGGGGATCGAACTCAGGACCTTGCGCTTGCGAGGCGGGCGCCAGAACCACTGAGCCAACCCTCCGGCCCCAAAGCCATGTTGTTTTAAAATAGCTAACTAAACAAAATGCTAACCCATTTGGGAGAAATTTCCAAAGAACTAGAGCCACCCACCAGGAAAATGGGGAAATCCCATTTAAAAAAAAAAAGTTACTAGGACAGATCTGAACAAGATCAAGAAAATTAAACTGATTATTTGTTTTTCCCCTTTAAGAAAGCAAAGAAAAGGTGGAGATGGGCCTTTATTACAAGATAAACAAAGATGTAGGCCAGAGATTGTCCAGGTTGTGCAGCCCCAGCCACCCTCAGGAGCTTGTCTGAAGTGCACCTCCTGAGTCAGAGGCTGCAGAGCTAGGCTGTGAGAAGGGCTATAGCCTATGAGGTTATAAGACTTCTGGTTTCAGGTCCTGCAGTTCCAATCTGTAGGATTGAGGTGGGGCTGAAGTTGTTTCATTTCTAAAAGGTGGTACATATTCCCTTGCCAATGACATAAAAACCTGGCAATTGCCAGGCAGACAACAGGGGGCGGATGGTGCTATATGGAAGACAGTGGACAGTATTGAGGACTGTGATGGAACCAGAGGAGCAAGCTGTACCTGCACTTTGGGAGGTGATAGTCTGTAGCACAGCTGCTCCTGGCCCCAGGGTAATACAAGACTGTTACTGTGGGCAATGATTTTTTTTTTTTAAACTAGGGGCTAAAAATTCCAGCTTTTAAAAATAATAGTTGTTAAGTTTAAATTTATTTAAAACATGATACAGTTCATGTTTGGGGTAGTTAGCTAGTGATAGTTAACTAGTTTATAGTTATGTGAGTACCCTGTGATCTTCAGCAAAACTACCAACTATATTGACAAGCAGAAGGATAGTATACTGGAGAGAAGATGCCCCTGGTTTTTTTTTTTTTAGTACAGATTTATATTTATAAAATAAATAGAAATAAATTGAGCTGATAGCTCTCCATTTACCCACATATCCCCATGATTACTTCTGGAAGGGGGTATTACTGATCTCTTGTGTTTTGGGGCTCACTTATTATAATCAACCACATTAATGCATAGTCATTGACGACAGTTCATAGTTTACATTAAGGTTCACTTCAGGTTCTATTTTCTATGGGTTTTAATAACTGCATAGAAACATAACATATTAACTACTACAGTTTCATGCAGCCTAGGTTCACCATGCTAAAATTCCCCTAGAAGGTATCTTATAAGGCATTATTTATGACACCATTTCCTTTGACAAAGCCCTGAAAATTAAGGCTCCCTGTGTTGGAGATACCAGTGCTTAGAATGAGACAGCCCAGTGCTCCACGTGTTTCCAGTGATTGTAACTGAATCCTGGAGCTAGGGGTTCTCAGCCTGTGTGTTTCTCCTTTCTTGGCCTAGATCAATATGCTGAGGCCAAATATCCTCCGCAGAGGGTATGTTCCTCTACACCTAGCAGGCTCTTTTCTCTGCACACTCCAGTCCCATGCTGGGTTCTGCATTATTAAGAGACCTCACCAGGTCCTACATCTGATCACTCAGGAGTGAATTTGATGACAATTACACATGTCTTGTGGCACTTTTTAGCAATATATGAAATTATTCTCACCAAAACTTACAGAAAACCAAAAGCTTTCTAGAAAGGAGAATTAGCTAATAGTTTAGGTCTTGTCTTTTATAATCACATTGTGTATTCCTTTTTTTTTTTTTTTTTTTGCTTTTTGAGACAGGGTCTCGCTTTGTAGTTCAGGCTGGCCCTGAGCTCACTATGGTGCCCAGGCAAGCCACCGCGAACTCAGCAATCCTCCTGTCTCTGCCTCCCGAGTGCTGGGATTACAGGCGTGAGCCACCACGTCCAGCATTGTGGTATTCAGTGTTGATTGTTGGTGGGCATGTCTCCACGCCCAGCATTATATGTGGTTACCGGGGATTGAACTCAGGACCTTGTGCTTGCGAGGCAAGCGCCGGAACCACTGAGCTAACCCTCCGGCCCA
>PVIC010019235.1:0-30441 GCA_004025085.1 Thryonomys swinderianus | reverse complement strand
AAAAAAAAAAAAAAAAAAAAAGAAAGGTCTCCTCTAAAAATGTGGGTACACTGTCCTTTGGAAAGCTTGCTAAGTGTAATTTAAAATACATGTGGGAACTTTAGTGTTTCAGTTCTCTGGCAAGGAACTGGGTGTTTAGTTGAATCACTTTTCCCTTTGTTGCCTCAAACGCCATGGATGGTGGCATGTTTCGATTTGGTGTGTGGTCCAATGGCACCCGAAACTGGACCCACCACGTGGGCCCAGCAGCCCCAGAACATTCGCTCTGCCACGCCCTTTCACCACTGCCCTGACCTGGAAGATCCCACCACTACCGACCCTTCCTCTCTTTAGCTACATAGCTGCCCTTCCTCTCCAGACTGTGAACCCTTGAAGCGCAGAAGCTTCGACAGTATTGTTCACAGCTGTGTCTCCAGGACCTAGAACAGTGCCTGGCACACAGCAGACATTTAGCAAGTAAGTATTCAGTGCCCGAGTCAAAAATCTTTTGTATATGACTTTGTATTTAAGAGTACATCTGAGGTTCTAGAAATAAATACATTCAAACAAAAGAATGAGATAACGTTATATAAAAGATGCGCAGAACAAATCATTATTTTATAAAATTCTGTGCATTTCAAAGGCTATGCTATTCCTAGTCATTTCTTTCCTTAGGTTTTCTTTTCTTTTTTCTTTTTAAACACAGGCATTATTCTCAGAAACAGCTCTGTCAGACTCTGCTTAATTCTTTTTCAGTGTTCCTCTTTGAAGGGATCTGTCTTTGAGGATGCCAACCTTCCATTCCTTCATCGTTTTGGCTCTGTACTGTTTACCGTGTCCTCTGGAGACAACTCTCACAAAATTTTCATATATAGACAGAATGGAATTTGTCTCGCAACTTTTAATAAAGTTCTGTACTTTACAATTTAGCAAAAATCTTTGTTGAAAAGTGGTGCCATCCTTCTGTATAGACAGAGGCGTCGGGTAACCCCACACAATGTTCTGGTACACATTGCTCGGTGAGGGGATCCAGCCCAGCAGGATGAAAGAGAAGACCCAAAAAGAGTGGTTCCCCGAGATCAGGCTCACCTTCCTTACGTATTCAGGAGCCCGGGTTCCGGTACTGATGTGTTGGTTTAGGGGTCTGGGCCAAGCTGTCTATAATTTTGGCCTTTTCTTAGTCAAAAGATAGAAAAAGGAAGATGATCAAAAAAAGCACAAAAATACTTACATCAGTTGAGTCAAATTCCCCTTTCCTGAAACTTCATCAGAAGCCCATTCAGTCCTATTTTCATGGCACTGGCTTGTTCTGTAGTCCATGTGACCTCTGTCTGCAAGAGAAGTTGGGGAAAACAGGCCCTGCTTTTATTTGTCTGTCTGTTTGTTGTTTGTTTTCTGAAAACGAGGGTGCTGCAACAAAACTGGAGTTCTGTGAATGGGAAAGAGAGAGAAAATGGATGTCCAGTAGGCAGCCATCAGTTTCTGACAAAGCAAAATGTATCTAGAAAGTAGATAAAATTTCTGTTGCCTTTCTCACAGAAATGAAATTGTCGCAGGGCATACCGTTTAGAATAACAGCGTTGGGAAAATTACCTGCAGAAAATTGCATTTCAATATTTTGGAAAGAATGCAAATGAAATATCTTGACAAGAGTGCAGTTGCTTAATGCAGATTAAAGCAAAGACGGTATGTTAAGTTCGACAAGAATAAAACGATGAATTCACCTATATGCTTTCATCCATTGCAAAACACTGCCCAGAATATCTTCTAAATGGCAGCACCAGTAACTGTGTACTTCTCAGTGACTCTAGATGGGCCGGTATGGATCATAAAGATCATAAAGTTTATGAGTAAGTCATAATAGTTACTCAGAACTATAATGCATTAAGGTGTGATTTAATAATTAAAATTAATATTTTATAAGAGAAATTATGTGGTAGTTAAAAATTGCATTTTTAAAGGCAGAAACAATTTAGAATCTGTGTAACATCTGTTTGATAACTGAGGGAAAGTATCCCAAACAATGAAGTCATAGGTCTACAAATTGTTATTAAGCCATTTAAAATTATCAGAGTAACTTTTAATTTTTTTCTGAGAGTATAATTCTTTAAAGTCATAGTAACAGAATATATTGAGAATTTATTGGTAGTGATGAGTTATTATTCCTAAGAGAAATATTCACTGTATTTAATTAAAAATTAAACTTCTTTTATTCTTATACCTACTTAGGAAATGACTTTTGGAGATTTATCATACATGCTATAAAAATAGTAAATGGAATGAAAGAAATTAAATCCCCAAAGAAGCGATGTGTTTTATTTTTAAATTTTTATCTTTATTGGTTAAAAGGTTGTCTACAGTTGTACAATCATATGTTTTTTTGTTTGTTTGTTTTGAGACAGGGTCTCACTTTGTAGTTCAGGCTGGCCCTGAGCTCACTATGGAGCCCAGGCAAGCCTCGAACTCAGCAATCCTCCTGTCTCTGCCTCCAGAGTGCTGGGATGACAGGCGTGAGCCACCACGCCCAGCACTGTGGTATGCGGTATTGATTGCTGGTGGCCATGAGTCTCCATGCCCAGCATTGTATGTGAATACCAGGATCGAACTCAGGACCTTGTGCTTGAGAGGCAGGCACTGGAACCGCTGAGCTAAATCTCCAGCCCTACAATCATATGTTTTAATCCTAGGAAAGAAGTTATTTAGGTCCTGTTCTTTAATTGTAAGTGAACTGGAATTTCATTGAACTTCAGTTAACATTGTACATTGAATTATGATTGCCTACATTCTCCCTTATTTTAAATTATAGATCGAGAGCTGTTTTATGTTCTGTGATTTTGTGATTTAGGAAATGAATTACAGGTGTGATTATAGTTTAGATTAAGTCAGGCTCAAGAGACATAAATGTGACTTTCATGTAGTCTTTGCATTAAAGTAGCTTCTGTCCAATAGGAGAAAAAGATATGCAAGAGAATCTCATCCTTCATGGCTAAGGGTTGTCTTAGTCTCTTTGGGTCGTGGCCACAAACTGAGTGGCCACACACACACACACACACACACACACACACACATATATATCAAGAAGCACAAGATCAAAATCCTGGAGGATTTGCTTTCTCAGGAGGGCCTCCTGCTTCTTGATTCATCATTGTCACACCGTTTGCTGACGTGTCAGAGGGGCAAGGGTATTGTCTGAGGTCTCTTTCCTAAAGGCGCTAAACCCACCCATCAAAGCTCCGCTCTCATCACCCCATCACATTCGAAAACCCCATCTCCTAAGGCCACCCCCTGAGGGGCGGGGCTGTAATATATGAATCAGGAGAGGGCAGAGACATTCAGCACGTAGCAAAGGCTGTGCTAGAGGTGTGGACGGAATGCTGCGGAAGGTCAGGCAGGCAGCTGATGCCAGACAACTTCAAAAGGAAAAGGGACATTTGTCTTAGATCTTGAACGTATTTTTCCAGATGTAAGATTAAGGGTTGGTTGGGCATTTCAGGGTGGGGGCAGATGATTCAGAGGGCAAGTTGCTGCTCAGCGTGGGGCAGTTAAGGCTGGCACTGGGCAAGAAGTGGAAGCTGACTGGTGGGGTGTCCTAGGTTTAAGGACTTTGCATTTCACTGGCAGGCAGGGAAGGACTCACAGTTTTTAAGTAGTGGCAGGGACAGGATGTGGTTTTAAAGGATTTGACAC
Source organism: Thryonomys swinderianus (assembly GCA_004025085.1). Classification (NCBI taxonomy): domain Eukaryota; kingdom Metazoa; phylum Chordata; class Mammalia; order Rodentia; family Thryonomyidae; genus Thryonomys; species Thryonomys swinderianus. The sequence goes on along the minus strand of PVIC010019235.1, from coordinate 26,775 downwards.
TGGCGCATTTAAGAAGGTGGACTAGGGCAGTGATGGGCAAGCAGAACCCCTCTGTCGTGGGAGCCACTGTGCCCACCAGTGACACTTTCTTTATATTGTTTATGATGAAATAAGTGGCATGATACAAAGCGCTACACAGTGACACAGTCATACATTATCCCAATCCGAGGGTCACCAAAAGTCCACACAAGGAGTATTAATATTATGTACTGCAAACATGTACAGAAATGAAAAGGAAAGGAAGAAAAAGAAAAGGGGATGAGGGATAGAGACAGGAGGGAGGGCAAAGGGATGAAAGAAGGAATTAAGGTGTGCTGTGCGTATGTATCCACTTCCCACTCAATGTAGAGAATACACGTCCTAATACACTAATATAAAAAATAGTAAACATGAAGAAATTTTCATTTCCTTTTGTCTTTCCTTTTTCATTTACAAATGCTGATGTGGGCTGACAAAGATTCTTCTTAGACAGGCTCCATTAAGCCCTCTTTCCTCCTGTGTCTTGGTCTCTTACTGCTGAATGTACTCTCAGTAAGGGGCCCATTAAGTCATTTTAGGGAGACTCTTCCCCACTCTTGTTATGTGGTAACCCTTATTATACGGTCAGATTTCTCATCCTCTATTCTTTTTGGGGGGTGTAGGAGGCTTTGAGGCAGGGTCTCACTGTGTATTCCAGGCTGGCCATGAACTCACTGGGTGGCCTTGAACTCACAGCTCTTCCTGATCTCAGCCTCCCAAGTAAGGTAGGGCCCGGCTTTATCCCCTGCTCTTGATCTCTAGCTACCCTCCCTTGACTTCAGCAAGGATCTCATTAAGTTGGTCCAGTAAGAAGCCCCTACCTCGGATGTCCCTTCACAGTTTTCCATTGGCTGCTCCTCTTCATTCCAAACTCCCAGTTCTCTTTACCATATTTGGAGTCGAGCTGGGTCCTTTCCCCTATTGTAATACCCTGAGTGAAGCCTTCCAAACCTTTTTAACGGGTGTCAGCATATCTTTTCTTTAGTAGGTCCTTTATATGATTTTACATCACAGTATCCAAGAGCTTCTTTAATTGTGTGGCTTCTACATAGCTCCAGCATGATGCCATATTACCTAGGACCAGGAGTTCAAAGAGGAGTCAGAACCGAAAGTACCAAGTAGGCAGCAGGTTGAAGGTGGGAGCTAAGACAGCAACAGGACGGCACCAAGTCTGGAAACAGGAGTCACCGGGAAATGCAGAGAGCTGAGCAGAAGCTAGAACTGTGTTTGCAGGAGGAGCCTGGGAGCCCAGGAAGGAGCCAAGACCACAGAGATGAGACTGTGGGCAGCAGGTGCTAAAGTGAACTGCTTAATTCCACTGGATGAGAATCTTCCTCTGTCCAGGATGCTTTTAACAAGTTAAATGCTGTCTGGCTCCCTTGGCTTCTGATGCACAGCAGACTCCGTGGGGGCTGGCAGTGGGCCGTGTGGTTCCATATGCACTCTTGAAGCTTAGCACAGTGAAGACCGTTGTCCTAAATGGCCAGTTAGGGAGATGGGATTTCACAATTATGAAGAATTGAATTTTATTATTTATGCCAGTATGATCAATTTTTAGATGCCAGAATATAATTACACTACTCTATTAAATCATACTGTAATTGATATTCTGGGGGGATAATTTGGAAGACACTGACTGATGAGAAGGCTTCAGGATTCTCACCAGGAATTGTCAGTGGTGTTTGTGCAAGTGAAAGGGAGGCTGGACAGAACTCTGTGCCTCCTTTCTCTCCTGAATGCTCAAGGCTCCTGGGAAGGCAGGATAGGAAGCAAGGAGGGTTTCATGGGCCAAATATAAGGGGAAACTATGTAACAGTTCCAGAAGTTGGTGTATATACATTGGAACTTTCCAGGGTTCAGAGGATTACACATGTATGGAAGCTGATAATTTGAGAGGGATTGAAAGTATGTGAGAAAAGGGTTAATGAAAATGAGCTTTTATGAGATTTGCCTTTAGGGAGTTAGCTTTGTAGTTCTACCCTTGATTAGATCTGCAATAAATTGAAGATCGTCAAACAATTGAAAATGTCATGATTAGATTAGTGACATAATATGCATGGGCAGAAGGAAATACTAATGATTTAGTGACCAGGTGAGACAGGAGAGGAACAGCAAAGGACTGGCAGACAGGTCAGTTCTGTACAAATGCCCAAGGGGTGCCCGGGTACAGTGAAGGGAGGGAGCCGTGTTCTGGTGCCCATTTCCAGGATGTGATGTGAAGTTGTCTCTTGGCCTCCAGGGTCCTGTGTGCCTTTGGGCAGGCGGCTTTCCTCGTGCACAGAACCTGCCCTTCCTCCATTTCTGGAGACAATGGTCATTATCAGCATAGTGGAACTGGATGAAATGTCAGGGATTATTCAACACACATACAAGTTAATTGATATTTCCTAAAAGCCCACAACGAGTCTAGTTTTGAAAAAGGAAGTTGCCTGTAAAATACTTTGATCATTACATTTCTCTGATACGTAGATCTCTCCCACTCTCTCATCTATGTATCTGTCTTATATACAAATATTGTGAAGATGTTATGTTTAAGGTGACTATCACAGTCAAGGGTGCTTTTGAAACAAAAGTGAGCCTTTTTTCCACCTTCTCAATTTATAATGTTTTCCGGATAATTGCCAGATTTCTGAGGTTCTCGATAGTCTTGGTCAAAAAAAGATGATGCTAGGTTGACACCTGCCCCTCCTCCGGCCCACTCTTCACCCTACCTGGGGCGATTTAACTTCTGCTGGTGTGGGGCTAGTGGAGAGGTTGTTTCTAAGATATTCAGAACGGAGTTTTGAGACTTCTTCAAGCTATTGGCAATTACAAGGTATACTCCACTTTCATCTCTTAGTCCTTGAATCTGACTTTTCCCAGTTGTCTAAATGCACAGTTTCTGGGCTAACACTTGCTTTTCAAACTTAAACACTCATTTCCTTCATAAATCCACAAAAGTGAATGTAGAAAAGTTGCATGACTCATATTAACACCTATAAAACCTTTTTCCTATACCTATGTGTATTTTAAAAATTTTTGAATCACGTTATATGTAATTTGTTAACTTGCTTTTTTCTCCCTATGGCATTTTTTTGGGGGTAGAATACAATATATACCTTTCTTGGCAAAGGTATATACTAAAAGTGGTCAGACTTCACTAGAAAATAAGATTAGGGCAGAAAACTCAGATCCACACAGATTTATAACCGGTGCACTGGGAAAAACAGTCACTGGTACTTGGGTAGCTAACCTGGACTACCATGCAGGTAGGTCGGCATCGCTGACTCTTCATTGGCTTCGGGAGGGAGCTGAGCGAGAGCACACGCGAGCAGACAGAAGCAGAGCCAGTGGGGCTACCCTCAAAGTACACAAGGGCCCCTCAAGGTACACAAGAGCCAAGGGCCCACTGTGACCTGAGCGCCTGTCTCCTCGGGGCGCAGCCCCTAAGTAAGAAGCTGGAAACGCCTCTTTAAAAGTTATTCACTTTTCTTGGAAAGTTTCTAGCTTACCCTAAAGTACAGAAACTAATACAATGCCTCCTGAGCCCAACTTCAGCAATTATAATTATCTTTCTAGTCCTGTTGCATCCATCTCCCCAAACCTACCCTTAACTCCTTCTTTCCACGGAAGTATTTGAAGGAATTGGATTACTTCATGTATATACTTGTATGGATAAAAATCCTTAAGAAGTAGAAGTGTAACGCAATTTTTATTCCTAGAAATTGATCAAGATTATTTAATGTCGTGTCTATGTTCAAGTTTTTCCAATTAATACTTTTTCCTCTTGTGATTTTAACAGTTTTCTTCAAGAAATCATAAATTACTAGGATCTCCGGAAGTGGCCTAATTTACACCCATGTGGTAAATTACCTTGTACACCCCCCACCCCGCCCCAGGACTGGGGATCAAACTCAGGACCTTGCGCTTATGAGACAGGTGTGGCACCACTGAACTAAATCCCTGACCCTCTTGTGCTTGTTTCTGTTTTAGCACATGTTGGCAGTACATAATATTTACATTCGTCATATGGTTTAGATACATGCATTTAACATATCTTAATCTTCATATTTCCTCTCCTCTTCCCTTCCTTCCCTCTTACCTCATCTCTAGATTTTCTTCCCTATTTGTAAAGGATCTATTTCCCTCTTTGCTATTGTCACTGTTTTACTTTAAGTTAGTTATACTTTGGATTCTTTCATACGAGAAAAGTTATGTGATATGTGCGCCTGCCTTATTTCACTTAATATTTTGGTCTTGAGGCATATCTGTTTTCCTACAAATGACTCAAATTTATCCTTTATGACAGAGTATTGCTCTATAATTATCACATTTTCTTTATGCATTCATATGTTGATGAATATCTAGTCCATTTTCTAGATTTAGCAATACTGAGCTGTGCTGCTATAAACATGGATGTGCATGTATCCCTGTGGGACGATGGATGTCTCTAAGCTAAATGGTAAAATAACCAGGAGAGGTATAAGTGGGTAGAATGAATCTTTGGTTTTAGTTTTTTGATTTCCACAGTTATTGTTCCAGTTTACATTCCCATCAATGGTGTTGAAGTATTCTTTTCTCCCCATAGCCTTGCCATATTTATTAATGTTTGTTTTTTTGATAATAGTTATTTTTTCTGATGTTAGATATAATCTTAGTGTTTTAATTTGCATTTCTCTGGTGGCCAGAGAGGTTGAGCATTTTTTCATGTATTTATTTCCTATTTGTCCTTATTCCTCTGAAGAAGCATTTATTCATTTTTAAATGCCTTTTTAAAAAATTTTTTTGAGACAGATTCACATTTTGTAGTTTAGGCTGGCCCTGAACTCACTATGTAGTCCAGGCTAGCCTGGAATTTACAGCAATCCTCCTGATTCTGCCTCCCAAGTGGTAGGATTACAGGCATGAGCCATCAGGCCCAACACTATGGTATGTGGTCCTGGGAATCAAACTCAGGATCTTGCACTGGTTAGGCAAATGCTGGAGCCACTGAGCTAAATCTCTGGCTGATTGGGTCTTTTATTTTTAGCAGTCAGATTATTTTGAGTTCTTTGTAAATTCTTAGATGAGCCCTCTGTCAGAGATGTAAGTAGCAAACCTTTTTTCCATTCTGTAAGCTGTCTCTTCACTTTATTATTACCTTTGTTGTGCAGGTTTGTTATAATTGCATGTGTTGATTCCTGATGCTATTTCTTGTGCAATAGGGGTTCTGTTTAGAGTCAATTCCTGTGCCCATATCTTCAGGACTTTTATCTATATGTAATTTCTGTCCTTGCTTCTGTTTATGTAATACATTACATATACTGACTAGCGTATGTTGAATCAACCTTGCCTCCCTAGGATGTAGCCTACTTGGTCATGATGTGTGATAGTTTGTTGCATTTTGCTCCTGAGTATCTTGTTAGAGATTTTTGCATCTATGTTAATTAAAGAGATTGGCCTGTAGTTTTCATTTTGTAGTCGTTTCCTTCTTTGGTTGGTTTTGGAGTCATGTAATGCTAACTTCCAGCAATACAGTACTTTCAATTTCATTAAAGACTTTTAGGATTATTGGCATTACATCTTCCCTAAAGTTTTTGTAGACTTCATTGATGAGTTCACCAGGTCCTGGCCATTTACTTCAAGAGTTATTACTGCCAGGCATGGTGCCAGGCGTGGTGGCTCATGCCTGTAATCCCAGCCCTCGGGAGGCAGATGCAGGAGGATTGCTGAGTTTGAGACTTGCCTGGGCTACATTGTGAGGTCAGGGCCAGCCTGAACTACAAAGCAAGATCCTGTCTCAAAAAAAAAAAAGTTATTACTAAAAGGTATTGACTCATTCCTTTCATTGCATTATTTTTCCCCTCCTCTTGTTTAACTACTTGACCTGCTTGATATATTCATTCTATGAGACTCTGACTTTGCTGGTTTCATTGTCTCCATCTGGAATATTCTTGAGAAGTTTTAGTTGTGCTGGTGTGGTGGTTGGTCATTAATTTCTTAAGGTGCTTTTTGTCATGGAACTACTGTATTTCTTGATCAATTCTGAAAAATAGTTTGCCAGAATATAGTAGTCTGGATTGAAAATTATTTTCTTTCTGGGCTTGAGCAATTTTATTCTTGGTCTTGAGTTTGTGTTCAAAAGTCTGCAATAATCCTAAAGTTTCCCTGCGCAAATGATTATGTTTTTCTCTGACAGCTTTTAATATGCTGTTTTTGCATTGGACTTTGGGAATCCTGACTATGATGTTGTGGGGAGTTTTTTCTTTGTAATTAATCAGAGGGCTATAAGTTTGCTTACCCTATGGTAACTTATTTTTTCTATTTGGAAGTTTTCTGTGATGATTTCTGTAAATATTGTTTATTCTATGTGTGCTGTCCTTTAGTTTTTCTGTAACTTCAATTAATCTTACACCAGTCTTCTTTGCCACCATCTAGTAGCTTTCAAAACAATTTTTGTCTTTTTTTTTTTTTTTGGACAGGGTCTCATTTTGTAGTTCAGGTTGGCCCTGAACTCACTATGTAGCCCAGGCTAGCCTTGAACTCACAGCAATTCTTCTGCCTCTGCCTCCTGAGTGTTGCAATTACAAGTGTGAGCCATCATGCCTGGCACTGTGGTATATGGTACCAGAGATTGGACTTGGGACCTTGTGCTTGCTAGGCAGATGCCAAAATCACTGAGCTAAATCCCCGGCCCCTCTCTTGTTGTTTTTAAGATATCTCCAAATATATCTTGGACTTCTGGTTTATCCTTGCACCAGTTACTTCTGTATAGTCAATAAAATTCTTATCCCAATGACTTCCATTTGCTACCTTTTCATGGACTTGTTTCTCTGATAAATTTCTCATTATGTTTCGCATGGTTTTGGGCAGTTCTAACTTTTTGTTTGACTTTTCTCCAATCACAATGGTCAATTTGTTTATTAATTTCTCTATTTGGTTTTGTCATCCTCAAGTTCACTGTTTCTTTGCTTCTTCTTTAATCATTCCACACAGTTCTGCTATTTGATGTTTGATTTCCTTTTCATTAATGGCACTTGATCTGCTTGGGAGAGATGGAAGACTTTGGAGGCATTTTGTTACCGGGAGTTTTCATATTCCTGTGTATGTGTGTGCGTGTGTGTGCATGTGTATGTGTGTGTGTTGAAGGTTGTGGCTACTAGAATAAAGTGACTTTTTTGTTGGTATGGAGACCTTTTGCATTTGTTCTGTTTTCTAGTGGTGTGTTTTTGACCTTATTTGTCAAGTGGTATTATCTATCCCTTCAATCTGTTCAGTTTAATTAGATTGGACACAGTCACAGTGTTGAAAGGAGAAAACTCCTACTAGTTAAAACAGCAGCCACAGGTCCAACCATAGATCATTATGAAATTAAAACTTGTTTGAACAATTTTGTCCTTTTATCAGTGTCCCTTACAAACTATATGACAGTACTATTAGTGGGTAGTCTGGAATGTGGAAGAAGGAAGGAAAGAGGAAGAGGATAAGCAAGGAGTTAAGTCAGTAAGAGGAGAGGGAGGGCTGGGAATTTAGCTCAAGTAGTACCGCACCAACCTTGGGCACACAACGGCCTGAGTTCAATTCCCAGTACCACAAAAAAAAAAAAAAAAGGATAGAGATAAGAGAAATGTCAGTAGTTGAGAAACAAATTAGACTCTTTTGGAGGAATTTTTGCAGCTGGAGTGAAGAGTTAATGTTGTGAAGGTAGAGAAAGGAGGAAGCAGAGGGAGGGAAGTGTAATTGGAGACTGAAGGCAGCTGTGAGGTTGTGGGAACCTGTTCATAGTTGGTTCTGTTTGGATCCTCTAAGCACAGTTCTGTTAAGGGTTACTGATAAGTCCAAGCACCAGTCCATCCTTTGTCTTTTGTACATATAGAAGCACCCAAGATATTTATCTATGCATATATCTATATAACTTATATATGACGGAGAAGAAGAGAGGGAGGACGAGGAGATAGGGAGAATGACGAATAGTGAAGAAAAAAGAAGGAAAGAAAACAAAAAAGAAGAAAGATCAGAATAAAGGAGAAAACTGAAAAAAGTAGTATGAAAATATTATTGACAAAGAAGCAAGAACAGAAGAAAAAGGAAAACAATCAAAAAGCAACCCAGCACAAACAAGAAAGGAAACAAAGGACACACCGTACAGACCTCTGCCCCATAGCCAGGCTCCTCCCAGTGCCCTGTGGGCAGAGGCCTTGTCTGCTGGAAGGCAGTTGAGCCGCCTTCCGCCTTCCACCTTCCGCCTTCCGCCTTCCGCCTTCCACCTTCCGCCTTCTGCCTTCCGGTCTGCGAGGGCTGTGGAACCTTTGGACCTGCTTCCTGGCTTTAAGCCAGGCAAGGCCAACTTAGTTTCTGTCCAAAGATCTGACCACTTCGGTTGGAAAGAAGACCGTGATGTCTGCCTCTGCCTTAATTTCTGGGGTCACCTCCCACTCCCCTCACTGCGGGGCAAATCGTGCGGTTGTCTCCAGAGATTTGACCGGTGGATCACTGGAAGCTCTGTGTCCACGCACCTCTCTGTTCCTTTGCCTTCAGGTTTATTTGTCTCTCGTCCTGAACTCAGAGCTCATCTTTCGGCCCAGGGAGCTTGTCACAGTCCCCAGGCTCGCTCCGAGGGCCCTGAGGGTGGGTGGAGCCAGGATTTTCACACTGTCTCTCTTCCTCTTCTTTCATGTTTGGGGAAACAGTGGAAAAACACGTTGGGCTGGCTCCAGTGAGTCCACCGCTGTTTCCAGGATGTGACCCGTGGATCCCTGTCAGGGAGTCTTGTGCAGTGCGCAGCGTGGGCGTCTGTCCTTGTTCTAACTGTCAATGTAGGGAGGCGTTGAGTAGGTAAAGGGGAAGGGGGGGGGTATGTGGGCCAGCAATACCGTGTCCCTTTCTCATTCCCTAGATGGTTTGATCTGGAGGGTTCTGGAGGGTTCGGGGGTACTTTTCTGCCTCTGGGGTGCGACTGTCTCCCTGTTTCACACTCTACCTGTGTGGGCCACTGTTCTCTGGCACCTCCTCTGCCTCCCCACATGGCAATGTGGCAAAGTCCTCTTTGACCAAATTTTTTCAAGTCTTGAAAGTCATAATTCAAGAAAAATTCACAAATTGCATTTTGTTGTATATCTAATTAGTTTTTGATAACTTTTCAAAGTTTTGTTTTTGCAAATATTAGCATAAATATGTGTGTACATATTCACTGTTCAGGTGTGTTTCACTGAATGGCTACATTTTGGAGATTACATTAATGTACTGAACTGGCATCAGTTCTTTTTTATAGCTGCATAGTACTCTATTACATAGTCTACCCAAGATTACTTAATCAATCTTATATCGATGAAATCCAAGTTGTTGGTAGTCTCACAAATATTTTAGATTTTTTTTTTTTGAGACAGGGTCTCGCTTTGTAGTTCAGGCTGGCCCTGAGCTCACTATGTAGCCCAGGCAAGCGTTGAACTCAGCAATCCTGCCTCTGCCTCCCAAGTGCTGGGATTACAGGCATGAGCCACCACACCCAGCTCTCACAAATATTTTAAATGTGCTATAATAAGTCTCAGTAGTATAGTATACATTTCACACTCTAGACACTTGCTTTAAACTTTCTTAAAATATAGCTGAGGGGCTTCTGTCAATGTACCTGCTAAGCAGAAAAATTTCCTTTTGTTGAAAGTTAGATGTCTACTCTTCCTACTCTTGCTCTATTTATCTGGAAAAAATTACATATTCCCATTTACTGATAGTGTTTATACAGAAATGTATAAGGGTGGCATGGTGGCACTGCCTATAATCCCAGCTCTCAGGAGGCTGAGGCAGGAGGATTGCCATAAATTTGAGGCCAGCCTAGGCTACATAGTGAGAACTTGACTCAGAAACCAAACCAACAGCAACAATAACACAAATAAACTGTGGCCAGATGACTGCTGTATACACACACCCATACTTTTATCTTTCTCTGTCTTATGTAAACACTATGTATTCTCATTCTCAGTGTCCTGTGGCTTAGTTTCCTGCCTATGCATAGGAAAGTGCCCAGAGCTGAGTGGCTTATCAAGGCCACCATAGACATGGGCTGCGGGATGCAGAGAGCTGTGGCCTCCATTCAAGGACGACTTGCTCATAAGGTCACAGGAACGGCCTTGGCAGGATTGCCTTCAGCACAGGCATTGGCTGGGGATGGAACTAAGACAAGCCAGAGGCTTCCTGTGAACCAGTCTCAGAGGTAATATCCCACCCATCCCGTTTGCCTTAATCCTTTTGTGGAAGCAAGTCACCAGGTCGAGGCAGCACTCAGCGGGAGGGATGACACAAGGGCAGGAGCCAGGCCACGCCTAGTTGTGGATTGTGTTAGTAACTGCCGACCACACCGACCACACCGCAAGGTGTTTCATGTGTGTATTATAATGTGCTTAACTAATCTACTACATTCAACTACTTCCAATCGTGTCACGCACTCAACAGCCTTCCATTGCTTTTCTCCTTGTTTGTACTTCAAATCTCTAAAAACTGAAGCTGCAAAGCCATCCTTTCTAAATGTACAGAGTGCAGGGAAATACACTTCTCCCCACTAACTCCTCTGAAATTTCAGTGAACGATGTTTTCTCTCTCCTGCTGCAAATACTGCAGATCAAAGCCATATTGGTCATATATCCCTAAATATACTCTCAACTTTAGAATGATATTCTGCACAATTGAGAGGGATTTACATAAACAGACACTCACACACACTCCTAGGAGAATTTGCATTTGTACTCTCCCTCATTAAATCGATTTACGGAGGTCTTCAATTTTCTTCTGTATCTTGTATTTAAAATTGTATTGTAGAATGTTTTTGCCTTGTTATCTGTCTCCGTGGGATCTCTGCCACAAGACATCAGAAAATACCTGTCAGTGAAGTGAGAACAGTTTATCAACAAAGGCCGTGCCACGGCCACTTCAGGTGCCGATCCTGACAAAACAATTCACAGATTGCCGCTCGGGTTAAAGTCAGTCAAAACGGCGGTGACAGTCAGAGCAGGAGCACGTGGGCTTCTGCGCTCGCCTCCGGAAGGCAGGAGCCACGGAGCAGAACCACGGGGGCAGGCCGTGGAAAACAGGAAGTGTGCTGCGTAACACAGCAGGGGCCATGATGTGGGAAGGATTCTCACTGTTGAATCTTAAGTCTCCCCGTATCTTTTTTGGGGTGATGTGAGGAGGACTTACCCGGTATCATGGGGTCTTTTGTGCTCGCTGTAATGTAGTTAGTACTGTGAAATGGGTTGAAACTAAGTTATTTATTTGCAGACCACAGAAGGAAACGAAATATCACTCAGTGATCATCTTATTGAAAAGGTGTTTTAGTTTTGTTACTCTGTTTGTCGACAGGGTTATGTATACCTTATGATTGTTCCCCACGTGAGTAACAAGTGGGGCTGGAAGTCTTGTCCTCTCTGTTGTCGGGTTCAGGATATAATTCTTGGCGCATGAAATACAGTAAGTCATTTGACATTTCTGGATCTGTGAGATTCTTTCAAACAGTAGAATGGTGACTAAGAAGAAATTAATATGCAAAAACACTTTGAATTTTTTGGCCATGATTTCCTCCCATTTGAAGATATTTACTTTTTTCTTCTTTCTCTGTTCAAACAGAGGAAACTATGCCCATCTTTATTTATTGTTTAAAAAAATACAAGGATTATAGGAGTGAATGTGTAACACAAAAGACTTACTAGATGTTTTTATTTTATTTCTCAAGAAACTTGATATTTGAGAACACAAATTAGTTGTATAACAGAAATTTTTATATTCTTTCTGTTATGCTAAGCCTCCTTTAAAATGTAGGTGAGAATCCTATTTCCCTTCATGCCTCACAGGTGAGAAACAGACATAAAATTTATCATAAACATAAGATGGCTCATTATCCAATGTGTATTTTTACTTCTTGTAAATCCTTTTTATCTGTGCTTTTAAAAAAATTAAATTCTTTATTGGTACATTTTATATATAGCTCACAATCACACTCAACATTGGGGAATTTGGACCAGTATAGGACATGAGTCAGTTCTCATTTTTACCCATATCCACACGCCACTGAACTAAATCCCGGCCCAACATGAGCAAAGTTGTATGTCTTGAGCAGTGTTGTGTGTGAATAGCTATGTCTCTTAAGTATTGAGATTATCAATGCTTCAAACAAAGAGCCAAAAGGAAATTGTATTTTGAGAAGTAATGTAGATTGATTATAGTTCTTCTAGTAGGATTAGGACTAGATGTGATCACTTCTGATCAAAAAGGATAAAAAACGTGTTGGTAGGAAATTTGGACATCGTGACTTGAACAGAGATTATTTATAGAAAAAAATTAACAGTATGTTTTGAGTATTCTAATTTTTAGATTTTTCTTTTATTTGGTCTTAGCTTATATTATGTGGCTGGGAGGTCATAAACAATAATCGTAAGTTGTGGCTGTGCTGGTAAAGTGCGGTGTGCTTGTGGATGAAGCTGCTGACCCTGCATGTGTTCCCGGCCCCTTCATTCACAAAATTAGGGAATTCAGCTAAATGATCTCTTGAGTAGCATGTCCTGAAATCACTTGATCACATTATATAAATGCCCTATCCTCTGGTTTATAATTAATCTGAAAATAGTACCCACTTGGATTTGAAACACAAAATAAGCAAATGTGAGTATGTGAAATATTTCTGTGCTATTGCTGTCGTTTTAATTGTGAAGCCCCTTTCTTATTTATGCCTTAGTTTTGGAGACACCTAAGACTGGTTGTTAAATAGTTCTTCTAATTAGTGCAAACTGCCGTAGCATTTAAAAATCCTTGTCCTGCCTTTGATAAGATCAAAATTAGAGAGAATAATATGCGTTGATTGAACATTAGCATGCAAATCATGTCGCTTGGGAAGATGTGTTTAGGCACTGAGAATAAAGCAGAAGCCAGCACGTTCTGACAGCTGGGAGAAATACAAAAAATATTAATGGTGGCAGATAGAGAGTCAGACAGAGAATAGCAATGCACAGGTGCATTTTCCCTGGTGGATATATTTCTTCTTTAGTATTCACGATAAGTTTTCAATACCTTCATCTTTACACAGGAATTAGAAAACAGTTCAGACTTATTAGTTTGGCTGAGAAATAGCTTAGGACAGCTGAAAGAACAGTGCCTAAAGGGGTGTATGTATTTGTAATAAGTAGTCCTCTGTGATAATGCATTAACTATCACCATAATGCCATTCTTCTTTTCTAATAAATTCATCATTATAATAGTTTTATGGTTCTCTGAATGTTATTCTTAACATCTTATCTGAGTAGAGTAATTATATTAATTGCAAGTTCTACTTGTCTCACCAGCACTACCTTTTAATATTCAACTCAACATTTTGACTTTACAGGTTACAGAATCACTTAAGTTTAGTGAGAAAAAATCTTTTAAGTCAGTATAGAGACCCTTTAGAGTACCAAAACATGTAGAAATAGGAAGCCTGTATTTTCATGGCAAAAACTCCTTCAAAATCAGAAATAGATATCCTGAGGACTCTGTTCTCCCCCATCAGGGGATGTGAAACATTGCACAGTTAGTTTCTAGAGATACTGTATATCCCTCGAGTTCTCTGTCAGTGAAAAATGTGAAACATTTGGATCTTAAATGTCTAACACAGACCTTTCCTTATCATCAGACTTTCAATCATCTCAACTACTGGAGAAAGAATGATGAAAACAGTGTCACACCACCAGAGATACATGAATAGTAGAATTCAGCAAAATTATAATATATTAAAGTTTTTCTCTATAAAATCCCAAATGAAAACATGTATGGTAGTTTTGCTAAATTTATACTGTAGGGGAAAATTTCAGATCTTTAATATTCTTTTATGACTGCAAACAAGTATCTTTGAATATGTATTAAAATGTCTATTTGGAATTTTCATTAAGATGTATAGATGCTCTAATTTTTAAGTGTGACCAAGACTTAGTTTTTATTTATTTAATACTTAACTGTTACTCAGAAGACACTAGCTTGGGTGTTTTAGTATTCTAAGCACAGCAACATGGCTGGCATCAGTTACTGTTATATATGATATTCTGGAATGTATCATCTTAGGATATATGTGTTTTGTAGCTTTTGAGAAAACATACCTTCCTTCAAGACATAAAAATTTTCTTTGCTCCTATGAGGCTCTAACCCTCTGATACCTGCCCCATATTCCTTATGGTCCTGAAGTTCTTGTGAAATCTATCCTTGCTTGTTTATGTTGTAGCAAGACAGAGTGATATAATTTCACCAAATTTCTGATTGTCAAATGTGATGTGTCTAATGAGACTTGAGAGTCTCAAGGAAATCACTAAGGAGTACATAAAATTTGATATGAAAGTGTAGTGAATGTTTAAATTTAAAAATTATTACAGTAAATGACACACCGCCATTAGTGTGTTCACCATGGGGCTGTAATACATGTCTTACTGCTGGGTAGGTTACACTACCAGTAGTACATGTGTGACTGTCCCACTGGGTGGCTTGTACCATTGGCAGTACAAACAAATCAAATGACTTATTGGTCCTTTTACTAATAAAATTCATTAAAAAAAGAAGTCAGTGGGTCAGTCATGCATGTGGCACTAATGGTTCCAGCCCTCAGAAACCTGTTAACCCTCCCTGGGGTACTCCTCCACTCTGGGAACAATCCCCTCATTCTTGCCACTTCCGGAAACAGTTCCGGAAGTCTTTTGTGAGTGTTGTTAGTCACTTCCTGGAACAGTTCCGGCAGTCTTCTTTTGTGAGTGTTGTTAGTCACTTCCTGAAACAGTTTCGGAAGTCTTCTTTTGTGAGTGTTGTTAGTCGCTTCCTGAAACAGTTCCGGAAGTCTTCTTTTGTGAGTGTTGTTAGTCGCACTGTCACCATTGCCCAGAAGTCTCAATCAATTAAAAAAGTTTACCTTTCAGGGTTGTATTCACTTTGGGGAAGAGCTGGAAGTCACATGGTGCCAGACCTTGGGAATAACGTGGATGAAGGGCCATTGTAGTATTTTCATAGGCCTGCCTTTCTGTTGGGTGACACTCAGTAGGATTGACTGGATTTTTGGTTACACTTATTAGAAGGTGGAAGAGGATTTCCAGAACTGCTTCAGAAAGTAGCAGGAATGATGGGTTAAATGTGTTTGAAAGAAATATTTTGAGGGAGATTATTGGCAACATATATAACTGTAATAGATTTTTAAAAATTTAAGCATTCATCATATATTTTGATCACCAAAGTTATCCATCTTTTTTAATTGATTTAGAATATCAGGAATCAAGTAAGATTTTTTTTTCAGCAAACTACATATTGGCAATTCATGTTGCCAAGTTTTTTAAGCTTTATTCTTAGAAAAGTGGTATTAACTCATTGGTTAAGGATATTTCCTAGGTATAAACAAATTATATTTTAAAAATATATACTTTTTTTTGTCTTCCAATTGAAATGGTATCTACATTTATCACCTCATCTTCATGATATAGCCTTATTTTTTCTTCTTAATTTTTCTATCTTTCTTTGAAAATAAGACCAAGCATGAAAATAATCAGTCTTGCAAACTAGAGATAAAAAATGTTAGCTCCAATCCACCTATCCTTGTCTGATCTGTCATCCCTATTCTCTTACTGGCTACTCTGTAAGGGAAGGACAGGATGACTGGGGCTGGCACTTTTTTGTTTTGTTTTGCTTTTTTGAGACAAGGTTTCATTATGTCACCCAGGGTGGCATCAGACTCACTAGTTAGCCGTAGTTGGTGTAACTCATTGAGTAGTCCAGGCTGGCCTCAAACTTGTGACAGTCCTTTTGTCTCAGCCTCACAAGTGCTGAGATAGTGGGCACACAGTCTTCTTCCTGGCTAACTCTTGGCAAAGCTGGCACTTTTGAATATTAGAAGAAAACTACTTGTATGGTATGTAAAATAGATTACCATTCTTCTGCATTTTAAACATACTTTTTATACAGGGATGTGGGTAAAAATAAGAATTGACCTGTGTCACATACTGGTACAAATTCCCCAATGTTGTGTGTGATTGTGAGCATGTATATAATGTACCAATAAAGTTTACTGAATAATGCAAAAAAATACTTTGTATAATGAAAAAGCTTTCTCTAAACTCATTGATTTCACGGTAATACATTGGCAATGTGGCATCAACTAGTGGGTAGGTTGTGTCAAAGTCTTTTAGTTTATGACATACAGCGTGCGTGAGGTTGTTCAGGGTGACACAGCCAGAAAGATCTCTCTGATAGCACAGCAAGTGATTCATTTTCTGGATTATGATGAAATTGTGAGAATCAAGTCTTTGTTTCCAGTTTGATTTCACCATAGTTAGATCTCATATCCTCACTCGTCCTTTATCTGGATAAATAGTCTGTTTTACTTGTCGGGGTCAATTTATCTCTCAGAACATGGTGCCTCTTGGTTTTTTGATCGAACATTGAACCCATAGTATCTAGCCTGATCAAGGCAAGCTTTTCCCTTTCCCTTCAAAATCCTGCAAATACTTCATTAAAGAGCATGGATCCTCAAGTACATGTTCTATGGAGTTTGTGGGGTGGAGAGAGCACAGCATTAATGGTTTCCCAAGAGCGAGGCATGAGAAAGAACAGGGAGTGGTGGCTCCTATCAGTAGCAGGGCTGGTCCTGGGAGGAGTCACCAGGTGCCGCTATGCTGGGAAAGGGAGGTTGGGAGGGATTCTGCTCAGGATGGTGGTGGTCGGATTCCTTTAACTCTCATGCAACAGACAAATAAAAATCTATAGTGCTGGAGAACTGCCATCACTTTTCAGGGGGAAAGGACTGGAAGGAGAAGGGTGGGTGGTCCCAAGTAAAAATGGTCGGTTTGAAGGCCTGCAACCTTCTGGTGAGGGAACAAATCTGTATCTTGATTCTAGTGATGGCTTCACAAATCTATACATGAGATAAGATTGCGTAGTACCACACACACACAGACATACACATGGAGTGGATATGACTGGTAGAAATGGAATAAACTCTGGTCGAGTTAGTACTATGTAGCTAAAGACACTTTACCAAATGTCCATTTCCTGGCTTTGATACTGTTCTGTATTTTGAAGACATGACCGTTGGGAGAAGTTGGCTTAAGTGTACAAGGAATCCTATGCACAAACTCGACAACCTTCTACAAGTTTGTTATTTTAAAATATTTCATTTTTAAATGAAGCACATCAAAGTTCTTCCTGCCTGTATGATGTAAATGCTTATTGTGTTGTTGGTCATTTACAATACATTCTGCACCCTTTTGAAGGATTACATTCATTTGTAACTATGTGAGAAAAAGACATTAGTGTTCAGTGCCAAGTTAAGATGTCAAAAATGTTTTGAACTGAAATAGAGACCAAGTACTACACTGAAAAGAGGACAAGAAACTCTCATAGGGCCCATTACAGCTGGACCTCACATAGTCCTGAATTTATTAGTGGACAAAGAAGTAGGTATGTGTACTCTCTTGTTCTAAGGGTGGATGCAGAGCATGGAATATTAATTTCCTGAATATAAAATATTGACAGTCTGTTCATAAAAAAGAACAAAAGGCTCAACATCAACCTACATTGTAGAGGAAAGAAGTCTACCAAAAATTACTGCAAGAATAAAGCCAATCAAGAGAACTAGTAAATCTAGTGGCCATTCTCATAGTAGCTTCATTTAGGAGGGAGAGAGGAGGCTTCTCCTAAGGCAGGAGAATTAAATAGCAAGGTAAGTTAAGGTGCATTCTGATGCACTTCAACACTAAGTAGAAACCAGAAAAACGGAATGATAACTCAGTCCTTCTGTTCCCTTTTTGTGGACTCACCTCAACATGCAAGAAGCCTGATCAAACAAGATGCTGGATTCATTCAGTAGTGGTTTCCTAATTATTTTGGCACCATGTCTCCCAGGTTTGAAATTGTTAAACATCCAATCATCATCCCCAGAGGCTGTCCACCTGAGTACCTCCCTCCTGGTTCTTTCTGTCTGAGCAACGTGTGTTCCATCAGCTGAGACAGGTATTGGTTATGTATGATGAACTATGGCTAATTTCCTTTTTACAAGCAGATAAATAATTTTGTGGCTCATTAGGCTGGTCATTTCCCTGCTTTGTTTGACCTTTGCTGTATTTTTTCATCTGGTTTTTCTGGCCTCATTTTCCCCTGCAAAGCTCCAGTAATCAAATGAATTGCTGGATCTGTCAATCTGATGCCATGACCTGTTCAAATGGGATTCATCAGAAGAATTTCATTATGTTTTTGTTAGAACAGTTGTCAGAAACCTTTCATTCCTGCTCTCTAGTCCCACTGAGTGACAGATAACTGATGCGTGCGTGAAAGAAGTGAAGCAGTTATTAAGAGTTTTTAAGTTGAGATGCCAGCTCAGTCAAAAGCTCCCACACAGAGTATCTTTTGAAAAAAAAAACCACCAAAAATCTGTTACCCAGTTGTTCATCATTAAACTTAGGATCATCTCCTTTGAGAAGATTAACGTACCAAGGAGAAGACTCTCAACTGAAAACACAAAATACATGTTTGGGCAGCAGTAAATCCCGAGGAGACTGCAGCTGAGAATATGAAATGGCATTTGCAAAGATAATTTCAGTGTGATTTCTAATTCATCTGATGAATCATCATTAAACAAGCAGTTAATGTACAGAATAGTCATAGGCTGAACCGGCACCAAAGGGAATCCTTACACAACCTAGTGAAAGTAGCCCTTGGCATGCCTGAGGTTAAAAATAGTGGTCAAGATGGCTTTAACTTTTTTTTTTTTTGAGACAGGGTCTCGCTTTGTAGTTCAGGCTGGCCCTGAGCTCACTATGTAGCCCAGGCAAGCCTTGAACTCAGCAATCCTCCTGCCTCTGCCTCCCGAGTGCTAGGATTACAGGCGTGAGCCACCATGCCCAGCACCGTGGTATGTGGTGCTGATTGCTGGTTGATTGTTGGTGGGCGTGAGTCACCAGGCCCAGCATTGTATGTGGTTATGGGGGGAGTCGAACTCAGGACCTTGCGCTTGCGAGGCAGGCGCTGGAACCACTGAGCTAAATCTCTGGCCCAGTTTTAACTTTTTAAACTAAATTTTGGACCCTCAGCCTCTCTGTTTCTTAGGGCATTTCCTGTAGGAAACCTGAAATTTGAAATATGAATACACACACACACACACACACACATCCAACAACTCCGAGTGGTTTCCCTCAAAGCCCTGGGGGCCGTCCCTTTGGAGTGTAGCATCAAGAAGTACAGGGCCCCTCCCTTTGGTCACTATGGGAGGGCAGGAACTAGCTTCTGTAAGAAGCGATTATCAGAGACAGATGGCTGCATTGCACCGACTAGTACCCTACCTACCGCTGCCCTTCAGGACGTGGTCTGGAGTTCAGTTGTTATTTTACACCTTTTTGTTTCAGTGGAATTTGCTGGTTTCAGACCAGCAAACCCTGCTGGAGACAAAGGAAGATGTGGGAGACGGAGAATACCTTTGTCAAGGGGTCGAGGGTGTTCACCAGAATGGAGAGAGGCCTCGAACTGACTCAAGCCCTTGGATGTATTGAGACACCACAAAGGCAATAGAGTTTTTCTGAGTGCAGGTTTTTTTGTTTTTGCTTTTCAGAGAGCAAGGCACACAAGCAGGGCAGGGTGACAGACTGGCTGAGCAATTAACTTTATCTGATTGATCCCGGGGAGCTTTCTTGGCCCACCTCTTAAGGTCCGTCTTTGTGTGAAGTGGCAAAATATCCCATCTTCAAGATGTTTCGGTTGCTCGGGGTTGGCAGTCTTCCACCTTCCAAGTCCACTCGAGCAGACATGGACTTGTTGGGTGTTCAAGGAATGCCCCAAAATTGAGTCAGATATCTCTCTCCCACTGAAATAATCTTTCTCCTTATTGCAGTGATTCTGAGTAAAGACAGTTTAGCTGGTCCAATTTTTCTTCCGCAGTAGAGCCCAGATCATTTCTTTGTCTTTATTTTTAACCTCTACAAATCTGTTTAGATACATTTTAAGAATGAATAACTTGCGTATTTGGTTACTTAGATTTGACTCTGTGTCACACTTTATTAGGTCACTTTTAAAAGCCGTAAGTGAAAAACATAAATAAATGAGAGCTGTATCATTTAAGAACTAATGTTCTGTGCTGCCTTCCCTTGGAAAGAAAATAGTTATGTAATTCCTCGGTCGACCTCAGGTGACTGTGAGGTACTCCTCAGGCGTGTCTGATGATTGTTAATTCCTTGCAGGTGAGAGACATTCCTTCTAGAGCTGAATCAAAAAAACAAAACAAAAAAGGCCTAGTGTTTCAGCTTCTGTTCTGCCGTGGAGTTGATCTCCTGCTCTTACCTTTGATATTTTCTATCTTATTACTGATTTGCTTTTGTCCTAAGAATAACCTTTTATAGAGAACATCTGCCCCGGGTTTCAGTGGCATCTGATTTGGAGTCACAGCCTAACGCCCTCTGAAACATTAAGATATTGACTTGGTCTGTTCTCCAGAGTCAGTAAACGTCAAGTTTTGTCATCTGAGAGTGCCCTAGTGGCTGATCATCACAGGGACCCAGGGTGTTGGCAGATAATCACTAACTACTTACCTTCCCTTGCTGGGTTAACGTTTTAGACCAGGGAACCAAGTTCACCATGCCTTTACATTATATAATATAGTAAAGAACATCTTAAGTGAACTAATGTGAGAAGATAATTGCACTCGGTATTAACCAAGGGCGAAACAAAGTGTCAGGTAAATGGCAAAAGATGCCTGGAAACTGTATTCTTAGCAGCCTCCTTGGCAGCAAAGAGCTGGGTCATGGCGTTAGACGGGGTTAGTCTGAGCCTTCTCAAGGCCTGTTCTCTCTTCTCATTCACCTCTACCAGTTCTGGCCCTTGGCTGCTGTGCTGACTCTTTGCTGGGCATCCAATGGCTTAAGTTCAATACCTAGATAGTGTTGTGGATTTCCCCCTCCGACCTGCCTTCACCTCCTGATGAGGACTGTGAGTTTTTGACAACTGCTGAATAGTTTGCAAAAATGACTTTACTGGGACTACCATTTCGGCTTCATCACCACCGGCCCTGGAAAACTCTGGAATTCACCCACTGTGGCAGACGGAAATTTTCATTAAATTAGGAAGATTTTTTTTTTAAAGTGATGAGACTCAGAAAGAGGCCTGAAAAATATTTTTATATTACTGATATCAGCATGTCAATTTATGCTTTGGCTAGCAGTTGGAAAATACACTTACTTATAGCAGATATAACATGATATTTCAGATTTCACCAGCCTGTGATTGCAAAATACAGTTATATTTGCTTTTGATATCCAAGCTACGGCAGTTAGAATCTTTACTGATAAGTTCCCAAATCAGTCCCTTCTTAATGCGTACAAGTTACTTCTGTGAGACCCTGAAATGGCCACAGTCTGTGTGGTGACAACTTTGCGTCGCGGGTGCCTTTGATGGGAATTCCAGTGTCCACATCAAGGATGGCGTCTGTAAGTCCTTCCTTCCTGTCTTCGGTGTGCCGGAGACTCTCTGGACCACTGCGGAGGCAAGGCGTGAACCCACTGCCGTATTTTGTAGCCAGCTCCTAGAAATTCTCTCTCCAACAGTTTCCACTCTGAGCCCATCAGCTATCGTGATGGTTAAGATTTAACTGCCAGGTCACTTGATCAGTAAGAGACCCTAGAAGAGGCGACGGGCATGTGGGACTCGACTCGTCGGCGGCTCCCTCACTGATGCTCACGGCAGCTGGCACGGGGGCGCCGCGGGCGGCGTGTCCCTCGGTGGTGGCCGCCCCCGTGCTCTGCTTCCAGCCACGCTGACGCGAGAGCTCCCTCCACCAGCCCTTTCCGCCGTGAAGCTCCAGCTGATCTCAGAGCCAGTCGGGCGCGGAGGAGCACCCGAGGAGGGGAAGCAGAAGGAACCTCTCCTTGGTCTTAGTGTCCTGTGTTTGCTCCAGTGGCAGGAAGCTAACTGCGACACCGACGTCTTAACAAGTCTCCTATGGGAAAAATACGTCATACCTCTTCTTGGGGGTCTTCATTCATCCCTCTTTCCCAACCCTGTACATCCTCAAATGCCTTTTTGCTGCCCAGCTGTAAAAGGAAGCCCTTGGGGAAACATAGTTACAAGAAGAAAAACAGATACTGGGAGGGATGTGAAGTACAGGAGGAGAAAGATGGGATACTGTTGGCTTCCGCAGCATCTGGGTTACAGCTCTGTGAAACAAAAATGCTGGCATAAGCTAACAAAAATGTAAACCTCATCTACATGAAAGCCCTTCCTACCCTTTATTTTCAACTCTGTTTAGTTGCCCTATTGCGTTAGAGGTGACTTTTGCCAACAGGCTAAAAGCCACCAAGCAGCTCTAGAAGAGGGGAGTGTAAAGCACCAGGATTTATCAGGTCTCTCTGAGCTCTACAGCTGGGGGCACAGTGTACCTCTGAGATTAGGCTTTTAGTGGACATTATCACTACCCTTCTGCTGCTGCCTTTGCTCTTCTAGAAAGAGGAACCAGTCAGGAAAAAAAAAAAAAAAAAAGAGTAAGAAATTAAGGGAGAAAACCCAGCAGACGAGGAATCTGAGTTATCTGCCTGAAGCAGTAGCTTCGCAAAATAAAATGAAGGATTTCTTCCCACCCACCCCCCCCGCAGGAGGTCTGAATTGCCAAGATCTGAATCAGGTCTGATTGTTTTCTTCTCTCTTGATTAAGGAGGACAACTGCTTGTGAATCCTATTCTTGCCGGGCTGGGCCTGGGTGTACTTGTAGTTAATCTAGTAACTGCAAAGCAGACAATTTCATTCCTTGAGACTGAAATTACAGGACGTGGATGCCCACTGATAGTCAAAGATGATGTAAGATGACTTGGAAAATGAATATCTTTTCCCGTGTCTTACAAAGAATATTCCGGGCTTCAGTATCATCCTGAAATTAAACAAAACAAAAAAAACCTTGTATTTTAAAATAGTTTGGATTGAAAGTGTTTTTTTTCAGTAACTAGAAATTCTCATTTGATGCATTATAGTTATAATTATCTCCTCATTGTTGAAAGAAACCTATGCCACTTACTACTTATCTAAAATTTTTCAAAAACCCTACAAAGAAATAAATTAGCAATTTCAACTTAATATAAAAATGATTTCCATTGTAAAAAATGTAGAGAATTTACAAAAAATTCTTCCATATTTTTAAACTCAAAAATTAAGGTGTAATTATGATAGAAGCAATCAGTGAAAGGCATTTTATTAAGAACAATGATTTACCAACTACAGAGCCAGTATTGTCTTTGGAAGTTGTAACAAATGAAGATGGTTTTCCTCAGTGAGAGAGTAAGCTGTGTTCTATCACTAACAAAACTGAAGTTCATCCTGACTGTGAGGAACGAATAAATCAGTTTGGTTTTAATTGTAATTACCAACTCTCTTTTTCCTTCCACTAGCTAAATTATTGCACAGTTAAACTTTCAGAATAGACTTTCAGGAAAGGCTTATATTTTCAAGTTATATAGAAGGCAAGATACCATAGAGATTTACATCATAGAGTTTTTTTAAAAATTGAATTCTTTATTGGTACATTTTATATGAATCTCACAATCACACATAACATTGGAGAATTTGTACCAGTATATGACACGAGTTAATTCTCATTTTTTTAATTGAATTCTTTAATGGTGTATTTTATATACATCTCACAATCACACATAACATTGGGGAATTTGTACCAATATATGACACAAGTTAATTCTCATTTTTACCCATATCCCTACCCACCCACACCTCCCCACCCCCTATATACATGCTCTTTTATTTTCTTTCAGAATCATATTTATTCCTTCCCCTTATTACATTCCCACACCACATTTCCTTTGGAAATTTCCCATTCTACAAAAACTGTCACACTTTCTAGAGCTCATTTGCATCTACAGGTGTTCATATCAAAGAGAAGATCTGGTATTTGACTATCTGTGATCTATTGATTTCACTTATTAGTATATCCTCCAGGTGTCTCCATTTGCACATAAATGAATCAATCTTGTCATTCTTTATGGCAGAATAATACTCCATTTTATAAAAAAAAAACATCTTCTTTATCTAGTCTCCAGTTGATGGGCATTTGGGTTGTTTCCAAGATTGAGCTATCACGAACTGAGCTGCTATGAACAAGGGTGTACATCTGTCTTTCCAATGTGATTTTTAAAATTCTTTTGGGTATATCCCTAGCAGGGGGATAGCAGGGTCAAATGGGACCCCTAGTCCTAGTTTTCTGAGAAATCTCCACACGGATCTCCACAATGGTTGCACAAGTCTGTAATCCCACCAACAGTGGAGAAGGGTTCCTTTCTCCCCACAGCCTCGCCAGCATTTATTGTTGGTTGATTTTGTAATAGTGGCCCTTCTTTGTGGAGCGAGATGAAATCTCAGTGTTGTTTTCATCTGCATCTCTCGAATGACCAGTGATGTTGAACATTTCTTCATATGCTTCTTGGCTGCTTTTACTTCTTCCTCTGCGAAGTGTCTGTTCATTTCAGAGGCCCCTTTTTGAATGGGTCTTTAAACTTGGGGAGGCTGATCTGTTTAAGTTCTTTGTATATTGTAGATAATAGCCCTTTGTCTGATAAACAGCTAGTAAAGATTTTTTCCCATGTTGTTGGTTGTCTTTTAGCGGTGCCAGTGATTTCTTTTGCTGTGCAGAAGCTTTTCAGTAGAATAAGATCCCATTTGTTGATTCTTTCTACATCATAGAGTTTTATACACCTCAGACTGGGCTTTGAAACCTGCTTACTAACTGCATGACACAGGTAAATTTCTTTTACATTACTCAGTTTGTTTTTTAATTTGTAAATAACGCTGTAGTGGATTTTTGTAAGGGTTGTGATACTCTGCACAGCATATACTAAGCCCTTGTTGAGTTGTATTTATTTTTATTAGGACTATGCATTTAAAAATAAAGGCACTGAAACAAGATGGAAAATTTTCTTATTACATGTGATGTAATGTGCAAAACAACACAGAGCTAACTCTCACTAATTTGAAAATCCAAATAATTGGCCTAGAAATAATATTGATTCCATGAACACTTACTGAGTCCAGGCACTATGTATTTGTTCAGGTGTTATGTCTCATAGACTGGCCTCCTTTGAGATATTGATCCACTCTTTCTTGACTTAACCACACATTTCTATTGTTCCCTCCTGTTAGTCTTCAGAATAGTATTCAAATTTCCCTTATTGTTAGAAAGGAAAAGTCAATAAAAATACATATTTTTTAACCTGTACTTTTAATTTTTCATTAAGTGTTCCATGTAAGAGTTCTGACAGTTATCTTATCGTAAACCTCAAATTCCTAATAATGTCTAGCATCCAACTGATGAGGTCTAGAAGTCTTTTCACTGCTTCTTCTGTCCGTGGATAGTCAGAAGGGGACATCATGTTACATTCCTGCTGAAATTACCATTCATGCTCATTACCCTTCTTTTACTTCTGTCTAGGATAAGGTCAAAATTGCTGAACATAGCACATAATATTCTTTACAATCTGGACCCAACCAAGATCTTTTTGATCTTTTGATTCCTCCCCCTTCCCTGTCTTTGACCATCACGCTCTGCTTGGAACCCCCTACATCCAGAAAAGCCTTGGTAAGGAGGTGTTAAGTTGAACGCTCCCTCCTTCTTGCTTGTTTTCTCTGTTATGCATAAGGAATAAGCTGTGCTGCTGTTCTAGACAGGTTTGCCTTCCTAATTAAATCAGTTGCCAGAACACTATAACCAGCACTTTTTTTTTCTCAATTAAATGTGAAATCTGGGAGTCAAACCCATCTTCCAAGGTGTCGTGACATGGAATTTCTTCCCACTAATGCAGTGCTTTCCCTAAAGGAATTTTGATGAATGTCATCTTCTGCATTTATTTCCCTAATTATTTTCTTTACCCATTTCTCCGAGAGTTTGTTAACACTGTGTGGGGGTTATTGTGTTGTTTATTGTTATATTTCACAGATCTGGCATGTCATTCCATAAAGTTTTGTTGAATGAAACAGTAAGTAGATGCAAGGGTAAATGAACAAACAAAATCTGCAAGAAATATAACTGTGTTGCATAATCATTCAAAATCAAATTATTTTCCAGGGCTTCTTTTTGTTCTTGTTTTCCATTCATTTCCAGATTTATTGAGGTACAATGAACAGGAATTGTATGTATTCAAGGTGTACAACAAGATATTTTGAAACACATAATACATTGTGAAACTACTACTGCAATCAAACTAAAATGGCCATCATTATAATTGCTAGTAATTGGTGGTAGGAATTCTTAACATCTACTCTGGTAGTAAATGCAACAGCACATGAATATTACACATAGTTTCCATACTGTATATTAAGTCTCTAGAACTTGATGCTAAAGTTTGTACTCTTTGACCAACATCTCCCTATTTCCAACACCCACAAACTCATGGTAGTTAGCTTTGTACCCTAGAGCTTTTCTTACTAATCTCATTTCCAATGACTAACACAAAAGAAAAATAAGCAATAGAAGCCAGTCAATAATTACAAAGTGAATATTACCAGTCAAGAGTAGTTTCCAGCCTAGTTCCTGCTTCACAAATGATATCACAGCAAACATTCTTTGAATGATGACTAAAGTGAAGATGGGATACACTGTAAGTTCTTGATGTGATCAAAATAAAATTCCCAGAAGACAACATCCTGCTATTTCTTTGTTGTTTATAGTTGACAATTAACTTGTGTGTTTGCTATACTATTGTGTTAGTAACAGAATTTCACTTTTTATTACATGATGTTAAAAATGAAGAGATGCGGGCCAGACAGTTAGCTCAGTGGTTCTGG
>PVIC010019234.1:0-30758 GCA_004025085.1 Thryonomys swinderianus | reverse complement strand
GCTAGAAAAGTATTTTTATCACCATAATTTTCAGACTTCTCAGCAAATGAAGACAGTAAAATATAGAGATGTAGCCTCCATTATTGTTATTAGTTCTTTTTCTGCTCACACGCAGCATGGTGTGTTTCCATGGTGCCTGCGTGAATACACTGGATATGCTCAGCAGCTCCCACAGGGTAGCTCAGTGGCTCATCAGCTAGTCACCTGAGTTGACTAGCCAGGAATTAGTGTGTGACCCAGGAAAGTCATGCACCTGTGAGAAGACAGCTGCAAGAGCCTACCTGACAGGAGTGCTTCCTTCTGGTGGCAGTCTGACCCAGACAAACACAGTCTGTGCTGAACTACACCTGCACCGAAGATGTACACATGTGTGCAATGTATTGTGGGTATCATTTATTTAAAAGGCTTACAGAGCTTCCCTGGATTAGAAGAATCTATCAGGGATTCAGAGCCATGGTAAATATGAGCAGGTCTTTTCCTAAGAACACTAAATAGTATAAACTATAATGCTGCCTTTATTAGGTGCAAAATATAATACTGCCATATACATTCAGAGTCTATAAGGCATTCTTAGGCCGAGGACATAATGCATTTTACACAAATATTTGAGGTGCAAGTCTTACTGTGCTTAGTTTACAGATGAGTAGACTGAGGCTCCGAGAGGATTGGTGATTTCCAAACATAACAGAGTTGATGTGTGGTGGAGTGTGCTTTGTATTCTATAGCTCTGGTGGGTGGGGATCACACGGACTATCACAGGTGAAATGGTAACCAGGAGTGCTTACTGTTTAAGGGAAGTTTGGGGTCTGTTATTTAGTAGTACTTCAGATTCTTATAGTTTAATCCACTGGCAAGGTTTGTTTCCATCTTGTACACTGGAGGACACCTTCAGATCTCTTAAACACTATCTCAACAGAAGTCTTAATCTGTGAAAACTTCTTTGACCCCAAAAGCTACACTAAGGTGCTTTTCCTTTGTGTATCCAGGGGATCACACCACTCCTGTCTCACATACCTTCGCAGGCTAAATGTAACCCCTGATTTGCATGTCTGTCTCTAAACTCAGCTGTGAGTTCTTCACAGTGTCTAGCAAGGCAACTTGCATACATCAGGGACAGAGTAAGTTCTGAACAACATTCATCCAATGTCTAGGAAGAATCCTAATTAAACTTATTTATCATTGAGGGTGAGCCAGTATAATAGCACCGTCCTATTTTGAGACTATGCCTATTAATTTATACTTGCCTCCTCTTAGATCAGAAATGCAAAGACAAAACACTAACTCCAATTCCAAATACCAATAATGAAAACATAAAAATCATCCTGTGAATGAAATCAATACTCTATTTCTTAATGCTGCTAATATCTCCCAAACCAATCTTATATCACAGGAGCAAACTCTCAGAGAATATTGACGCTGGAATGGATCCTTAAAAACTGCACTTCAGTACTCTGATTTTTTTTCCCCCAGTACCAGAGATCAAACTCAGGACCTTGGGCTTGCCAGGCAGGCCATAGTGCCCCTGAGCTACATCCTTGGTCCTGGACCTGGTACCCTTAATTTTTATATGAAGAAATAAAGATCTTGACATACTAAGTGACCTGCATAAAATGTCATGCTTGATTATATTCCTAGCAGGGGAATAGCAGAGTCAAATGAACATATGTACACCCATGTTCATAGCAACTCAGTTTGTGATAGCCCAATCTTGGAAACAACCCAGATGCCCATCAACTGGAGACTGGATAGAGAAGATGTGGGTTTTTTAATAAAATGGAGTACTACTTTGCCATAAAGAATGACAAGTTTCATTCATTTAGGTGCAAATGGATACACCTTGAGGACACACTAATAAGTGAAATAAATAGATCACACATATGTAAATACCATATTATTTCTCTGGTATGAGAACCTGTAGATGTAAATGAGTTCTAGAATGTATGATAGATTTTGTAAAATAGGAAATATTCAAAGGGAATGTGGTGGAGGAACGTAATGAGGGGAAAGAATAAATATGATTTGGAAAAAAAAGAAATAGCAAGTATATAAGGGGCAGGTAGGGATATGGGTAAAAATGAGAATTAACTTGTGTTATATACTGGTACAAACTCCCCAATGCTGAATGTGATTGTGAGCTGTATATAAAATGTACCAATAAATAATTCAATTAAAAAATAAAGATTTCATGCTTGGTTAGAAAAAAGGCAAATCAGCGACCATGTTTTCAATAATCCTTCTTGCTGCCATAATCCAAAGGAAGAAGAAAATGAATAACGACAAAAGCACAGTTCAGGGGGCAAACGATGGGTGTCCTCTCCCTGTCCAGGAAAATATGATAATCCAAACAATTCACACAGCTCCTATTTCCACCAGAGCTCCTATTTCCAACAGAGACAGTTATTTGTTTGACCAATTAGTATGGCACAAGGCTTTTTACAATGGGAAGTGTAGTCTTGGGAATGAAATTAAAATGCAATTCTCTTTCCAAGCATAAAAGCTCACGTACACTTTGCTAGCAAAAATTGTGATGACATAAAATGCAAGGGGGATTTGGAATCCAGTGCATTTGTAAAATATTCCATGTCCTAGGTCCAGCCCTGATAGTCATCTGCTCCACTCCATCATCTTAAATAATTCCCTGGCTTTGTTGGAAATTCCATACCTGTTGGCTGGTGAGAAGAAAACCTGCTTGTCTAATTCCACATGTTGTCACAGTGAGACACAACACATGGGGAGAACATGTACTCCTAATGGGAGGCAGTGAAAATGACATTTTACCTGTGTGAAACATTCCCACAAACAAGGGAAAAGGAATAAGCAAACCCAAAGTTGGGGTATTCTGTAAAATACCTGAGCAGTACACTTCAAAACCATCTAAAACATAGTCAACAAGGCAAGATGGAGAAGTTGTCATAACCCAAAGAGACTAAGGAATCTATGGCTAAATACAGTGTGGTATCTCACACTAGATCACAGAACATAAAAAATAACTTTAATAGAAATACAGATATATAAAAAAGATCTGGAATTTAGTTAATAGAAATCTATTCAGGTTGATTTCCAAATGGTGAGAAATATCCAATATATGCTAAGTAAGATGTTAATGTTAGGGGAAGCCCCATATTATCTTCTCAAATTTTCTATAAATCTTAACAGATTTCAGAATAAAACATTCATTTGAAAAAATGAATACTGGAAAGGCTTTCTAAAATGTAAAGATAATACTCACTTGTGAGGTCATGTCTAAACAGAACATGGATTTATGCTCATCAGTTTGATGGTTTAATGGTTTAATCTCCAGTAGCCTTTTTTTCCTGGGGGAGGGAGTTGTTGTTTAATTAGCTTTTTTACAAGAGGGAAAGTGGAACAAAATTGTATTCTATCTAAGATTAACTTCTAGCAATCACACTGACCTATTTGGAACAAGAAAAGCATCAGATCTGAAGTAAGTTGTAAGTTGAACAGGTTCCTAGGCCGGCATTGTAAATTTAGCTGATTATCTCGCCTGGCCTAACTTGTCTTTTCATTTGGAAGAATAATAGTGCGAATGTGGTTTGGGTTGAATGAAAAATGTCAGTGACAGCATTTTGACAACTATGAAATAAGATATGTGTCACTCAGTTATTATGCTTCCATGAGACATGGAGATGATACAACTATGTGAGGCAGAATGACAGATTTTGCCAAGTATCCATATCCCAATCCTCAAAACTTGCAAATGTGTTACTAGAAGTAGGATAAGGGACATTGGTGGTACAATTACATGAAAGTTCTTGAGATAGAAAGGTCCTACTAGGTTATCTAGATGGGCTAAATGCAATTCTTGTAAGCGGGAGGCAGGAGGGTCCAAGTCCCAAGGATCTGTAACGGGAAGCAGAGGAGGGAGCAGAGCCAGGAAGGAGTATGAACCAAGAAACAGGAGCCCTGTTGAAGGTGGGAAGGACGATGGACAGATTCTCCTCACAGCCACTAGACTGTGCAGCCCCATTGACATTTTAGGATTTGTATTTTTTTAGCGATTAAATTTGTGATAACTTTTTTTTTACAACATTGTGGTGACTAACCTTTATTGTTAACTTGATTGGTCTCACAGGCGTAAGAGATTACTAATGGGGACTGGACCTTGGTTCGTGGTCCCTTCTTCCCAAGCTCTCCCCCTGCTCTCTGCTTTTGGTTGCCATGAGATGAACTTTCATCCACTATCCTCCATCACCGTGATGCTCTGCTGTGGAACCAGCTGACCACGGACTGGAACCTCTGGAACTGTGAGCCAAACTGAACCATCTCTTCCTTTAAGTTTTGTCTGTCAGGCACTTTGTAGTAAGAATGAAAAGCTAACCAATACAGAACAGCGTTACAGGAGAAGTGGTATTTTTCCTGTGTCTATCCCTGACTACGGGGTTCAGAAAATTTTCAGAAATTATTTCAGAAAGGGTCTGTGGGAGGAGCTTGGAAATGTTTTGAGAAGTAGGCTAGAGAAAGCCTGGTAGCATGTAAGCAGAGATTGGTGGGCAATTCTGGGAAGAGTTCAGAAGACCAGAATGCAGACAGGTAATGAAGATTGTTTCGGGAGGGAATGAGGACCCTACTCGGGATGGGACTAGAGGCCCATAGTGCTATATTCTGGCAAAGGGGAAGAGAGCAGGAGGAACATGATTGGAAGAGCAAACCGGGGAAGCGCCTGTCTGCATCTCTGAGACACCTACCTGTACCACCCAGTCACTTCTCTCCTTTGTTTCTGCACTGGCGAGTAGCTCTACTTGCCCAAGACTTGCCCAAACCAAACCCTGAAGTTTTGCATAATACCCAGCCCTCTCCATCATCATCTACATTTGTTATAAATATGAAAACATTGGCTGGGAAGCCTGGGGGTGGAGTAGAGACTAACTCTGGTTTTCCTTCTGCACATACTCTTCAAGTACACAAGAAAAATAATTATTCCATCCATTCAAAAATTATGATTTCTCACTTCCAGATTTAAAGATGTAATCTCTGGAAAATTCCTACTCCATTCTTAAATGCCACCTTTTGATGGATTTGGGTTGAGCATTTTGGAAAACTTTTGTCATGTTTTGCAGGACATTGTGGTTGGCCAAATCCTAAACTGGCCTCAGGATTTCCCTGTTCTAGAGTGGGAATGGATGGGATGTTTAAGTCTGGTGACTTTTCACTCCTATAATTGGGTTATTTTAACTGGCAAAGAAGATGACATTTTGCAGATGTAAATATTCTCAGTCAGCTGTGTCTGAATGAATCAGATGTGGTACTATTGTCAGTAGGTGTGATTTTTTAAAGAGAGTCTAGAACTTTCTAGAAAAGGGAGGTTCAAAGGATGAGAAATACTTTCCCTTTTTCCTCGAAGAAGGAAATAGCCATATTGTGAAGTAATTATGGAGAAGTAGACTGTAGGAGCTAAGACCTTTAGTTATGCATTCTGCTGAGAACCTGCATGACCCAGATAAATTTAGGTCAGACTGGCAGTTCTTTGTTTTGTGAGACCCTTTGCAGAGGTCCTAGCTAAACTGTTTCTGGGGTCCTCACTCACTCACACTATGAGACAACTAATGTGTGTCATTTTGAGCTGCTAGTGAAGTGGTAATTGTTATGCAGTCAGAGAAAATCAGTACAGGAACTGTTAGCTTCATGGAGGGACAGGCATGACCCTAAGGGAGATTGTTCTAGACCAGCAAATCCCCCACCTCTATATGGCATGCTTTCTTTGTAGGATAGATGAGAAGAAAAGAGCTCTTATACTCATTACTGATGGCTATATAGCACAAGAATTTCAGGCAAAAATAACTGGCCATTTTGAAAAACAAAGTTAATTAGACCTTGATATTCAACAATAGGTGATTAGTCATAGTACATTTTTCCTTTAAAAATCCTGAGATTTAAAAAAATTATTCATCAAGAAAGGGGTGGGAAATAATGTATTGGGAGAGTTTATTGGACTATGAGAACAATTTCCAGTTGGTTTTAGGTAAGGCAGCAGGAGAGGGCTAGCAAACCAATGCAGTATGTCAGACTAAATCCTGATCATATATGGCAGCTATGAATCCCTCTGCTAGTCTCTCAGATGGCCTAGGAACTTGGAGCCATGATTCCCTGTGATTCTAGAGTAGGTAAATTCATTATGGTAAAAGACACATTGTCTTTATTCCCCCTCTCATCAAGCACATCCCATCATTCCTGCCACTTGTTGAAGAAGTTCTAGAAGTCCTTTTATTGTGTCTTTACCAAGTATGATAAAATAGCATGTTCAGTATTGCTGTCAGGGCTATCTAACACAAAGGCAGGCTTGTAAAAACATTATGATGTGCCCTCGTCTGCTTTATTCACTGGATCTGGCACCGTGCGGACAATGGCTCATCTTCAGAGTCAAAGTAATTGTGACAGGTAAACACTTGGAATTAGCTGAGGATGTCAAGGCAACTATGACCCAAAACCACTCAGGTGAAAGGACTTCAGAGTTGCTTCAGAAAGAGGAAGAATGATGAGAGAGGTGTGTGTGAAGTGAGGGGAAGGATTTTGATGGGAGTGAGTGTTGTTTACTTGAGGACTGTTTTTGATTTTACATCTTTCCCATATTTTTCTGTCCTACTTTGCAACTGTTCACATGTGTCTTATTATTCCCAGGACTTCTATCTGCACACTAAGTGCGGTTCACAAGGCTTCCCTGACCTGGCTCCTGACCAACCCTCCTTGATTTGGGCACTTCGTTCTCTGGCACCGTGATCTCTGTTCTGTTTCTTGTGCGCATCTTGCCCAGTGTTGCCTGTGGGCCATCCCTCAGGCCTACCGTTCTGCCTGGAATGATTCCCTAAGCCCACTTATTATGTTTGCTCTTTGTTTCTGTGGCTTCCACAAGGAATCCCTTCCTAATCTTCAGATTACGTCTGGAGGGTCTCCAAAATCCAAGTGCTTTCCTTTAGTAGCACGCACTATAGTTTGTACTGCTATTTTCATTGATGATGATGATAATGATGATGATGATGTTGATGGTTGTAATTATTATACACAAAGGGTGGAGGAACAGCCATTTCTAAAATCAAGGTTTTGTTTCTTTTTCTTTCACAGGGTTGGTCAATTCCTCCCTGTTCTGTGCCAAGTCAATCTAACAATCCCAGAACCCCTGTTATACGCGAGCCCCGAGTTCCTGAGAGTGCTGGCAGATAGGAGGAGGCATGAAAATCCCGTCCGAATCTGCCCTCCCAGGATCCTTACTGCTCACATCTTAGCTCACACCATTCTCCTTTCTCACTCAGATCTGCAGTAGTCTCCATCTCTCCCTCCGCTCAGCACCTTCGGAGTAAAATTGAGACTCCCAGCTGTACACCGCTCCCTAATCAGAGCTCGCGGCTTTGCTCAGCCTTCCTGCCTTGAGCTCTGCGTGGCCTGCTGAGAGCCTCTCCCTGCCATGGGCCTGGCCCTCTGCCCAGGCTGTTTCCCTTTCTGAAATTCTGCTCTGCGTCTTTGTCCCTGGGAAAACCTGACTACCCCTCACTGCACTGCCTTCCCCTCGTTTGCTTCTCTTTGAGGATCTGGTGACTTTTAAACACCCTCCATGTGAATCCCAGACAACTACTTGGCAACAGATAGTACCCTCTATTCTCTGGTGTGCCCGGCAACTTGAGGCCACAGTGAACCTCCTCATGGGCTACCCACCCCCGGCCAACTGTGGCCGTGTGGCAAGCTGAAGTGTGAGGGCAGCGGGATGGACAAATGAGCTGAGCAGTTCAGATCCAGTGAGCCCGGAATGATCACCGGAGGTTCCGAAGGAGTCTCAGCCAGCTGCAGGGCCATAGAAAAATACATACCCTCATTCTGCCCTTTAAAAGGCAACCACACCGCAGTTGTGCTATCCTAATCTGAATAGTGGGGTGGAAACGTCCTTTTCAAATATTACCACATGGAGGGGCACAAGGAGGCTGCTTATTATTTTTAGGGTTAGATTGCACGTCCCAAGAAGACAGAAGTAATTTCTTTTTGCAATCCCAGTACTTAGCATAGTGTATCTTCCAGAGAGAATGCCCTATTTTCGTACTGCTTTTGGATAAATAGGATGGGAATATATAGTATTTGGCATGATTATGTCTTGCATGTGTGTGTGCATGTGTGTGTGTATAACATATAATTATAAATGTGCTAATGCATGTGATATATATTATAAATACTTTTTATAGATACAGTGTGTACTTTACTAAGCAAACTTTATGCTAATTCTTCAGTAACATGACTAACCCACCCTTCTTGGTTTTCTAGTCTTATCGGGTTCCCTGCAAGCCCTGGGCTCCTCTTTCATCCCGTTCCACCCTGTGTCCAGCCTGAGAAGCAGGGAGGAGCATCCACCGCCCCTCCCACTGTGCTGGCCCACAATCCTCTCCTTCTCCTCGTTCTCCTTTGAGTGAGCCTGAGTGTCGTCAGGACTGGTACTAACTGCCTTTTTCCTTTCAGCCCTGCACTGAGACCCATGCATGGGCAGAATGATTTAGGCAGCAAGTAAACAAACCCTGAAGGGCAGTGGCTCAGAAGACAAGAGGCTAATTCAGCATGTAAGCAATTGGCTCACATGTGGGGTGGTGTGCAAGGGTGGAAGCCGAAGCCTTAGGGAGAGCTGATATCCCCTTTTGTGGCCGACGATTTCTGGGTACAGAAGTCTCTCTTCCTCAGAGGCCCTCAGTTTTTCTTTCTTAGCTGAGGTTCACTCACGTCAGGGAAGGAAATCCGCTTGACTCAAAGTCTACTGTGTTAACAGTATCTCACCTAGGAACAAATACCTTCCCAGCAACAGGCAGACATGTTTGATCAGATAACCGGGAACCAGGTCTAGACAACTTGACCCACAAAATGAGCCCTCACAACAGGCTGTCTGAACCCAGCTGGAGCTCCAGTTGTCCCGAGTTGTGGTTTACAGGGCAGCTTCTTCCTTAGACTGTGGGCCCATCTGCTGGCTCCCGACATGATGGAGCCCACTGATGTGACTGAACTCACCACGGCAGCATGTTCTCCAGCCGAACTAAACTTTCATACGTGTGTGTGTTTATCCAATGAAAATCCTGCTGAAGTAACTGATTCACAACTGTGGTGCCATCCAGGCTTAGCGGAAAACAAGGGAAATGCAGGCTCGTAAACCAAACTCAACATTACAAGGAAACATAAGGGCTGGGGATTTAGTACAAGTGGTACCGTGACAACCGTGGATGCACAAGGACCCGAGTTCGACCCCTGGTACCAAAAAATTAAAAATAATTTTTTAAATTTAATTAAATTAAAAATAATTTTTAAAAAAGAAAGAAACATAAAATTTATTTCCTATAGTTGCGTAAGACAACACCCTACTCTGAATAGAGCATACAGAAGGAAAGAATGATGATAGAGGAAAAACATCAA
The DNA here is from genome assembly GCA_004025085.1 of Thryonomys swinderianus. Classification (NCBI taxonomy): domain Eukaryota; kingdom Metazoa; phylum Chordata; class Mammalia; order Rodentia; family Thryonomyidae; genus Thryonomys; species Thryonomys swinderianus. The sequence continues at coordinate 21,368 of PVIC010019234.1, read as the reverse complement.
AAGATGTGGGGAAGAGATGTAAAATCCTGCAGCGACCATTGCTGTCTATTTATGGGAATTTTGATCTCTACAAAATAAATGCACTAGCACCCCAATTCCTCTCTCACAAGGCACAATGACATAATAAGAAATGTAATTTCCAGGGCATTTTGCACATGTAACGCTGATTCTCTGGAGGAAAGGCATAAACACTGTATCTACTGGAAGAGGATTCCCCCAACTATAATATCTAATACCACGTATTTATATCATTTCATATGAATAAAACTTATGTTGATTGCAACACTTTAAGATTATTATTATCAACCTGGCCATTTCTGGGTGAATTAATATAGCCCAGATTCTACGTGGACAGTGCCAAAGACCTCTTGTGACATGACTGATTTACATAGGTAAAGATGTAGATCCCCGAGGCTCTTTGGCAGCTGGCTGGCTTTTTCCTGCATTACCCTCTCTGCCTCTCCAGGCCTGTCTTCCTCCTGTGGGAAAGTTCTAGGGATGCCTATTACTGCCTGATAATAAACGAGGACAGAGTTGTTCAGAAGGGTTGGCAGCTTGCTGAGCGCTGAACAACTCCTGCAGTGAACTCAGGAGAAAAGCAAGGAAAAAGAAAGACACAGAGCCCAAAATGATCTAGCTGAGGTGAGCCAGGGCGCTGCTCTCTCTGCTGCCACCAATTACTGACACTCCAGCTAGGACATAGGCCCTCTGTTCTCAGTGCCCGAGCTGGGACTCGCATTGACTCCTCTCCGCAGCTCGCTTTGTGACCTTTGCAGGCCCAATCAGGTGAAAGACCTCGGTGTCGTTTCCAGCCTTAACACTCTTGCTCTTTCCTGTGGCTCTCTTACCCCTGGAGTGTCTCAGCTGCAGAAGAATGAAGGCCACGCTGAGGGTAAGAGAGGGAGCAGAAGATATCAACACACCCCTACTTCTAAACCAAGCTAAGGCACATTGCTGGCTTCATCCTGACTTTGGTTCTCCATTGTCCTCTGACTTTCCACAGTCAGCAGCCACTCTGCTTGTTATTTTTAGCTGGTGCCTGGCCAGCTGAGTCCGGACCATGGACGCGCTCCGGAAGTGACATCAGCGACAACAGCTACCCCAGCAGGCTTTGGTGTCTTTTCGTGGTTCCTGTTTGCTTCATGTTGAGAAACGGTCCTTCTTCATTTAACAAAATGCCAGCAGACAGAATTCGGGCCCCATTCCCTCTCCTGACACCATCTCCTGGGCATGGAAGGACCTGGGTACTGCTGGCTGAGATGGAAAAGCGTGTGTTCTGGTTAGGTTGTCACTCATTTAGACCAAAATTCCTCTTGGTGGAGTATTCACCCAACCTAGGCTAGGTTGCCTTGCCTTTTATGGCAGAGATTTGGCATATAGCAAGTGTGTAATCCTACAGACAACACTATTGCTCATCAACATGAGTTTATACATTAATTATGCATTTTATGCATCACATTTTATGTAATGCAATGACTTGATATCTGTATATATTGCATAATGATCACTTTCACTTAAATATGTGTATGGACATGATTCTTTTCTAAAAAAGAAAGTAGGTAATAATAGTAAAAAAAATGTGTGCTGACCTGGAACGAAGCTTCCTTGGACCACCTCCTTGTATGCCCACCAGCCTTCATGGATTTTTGGTGAATTTTGTTGTGCTAAACAAAGAACAAAAGAGGAAAGCGATTAAGATGACTGTCTAGTAAGACTGTGTCTTGGTTGTCTAAACAGAATGGATACATACCCATAAAATAATAATTTCTTCTCCCAAAGCCATGCTATGCTAGCAATTCCCCTTTTTCAAAGAATAAATTATTATGTAAATGTATTATTATTATTTTTTATTAAAAGTACCTATTTGTGATCCGAGACCTGGGAGGCTGAGGCAGGAAGATCACAAGTTAAGCCCAGGCTAGACCACTTAATGACATAGCAAGACTGTCTCCACATAATAAATAAAAATTAAAGGGCTGGGGATGCAACGTGTGCAAAGGGCCTGACATGAATCCTAGTAAAACTTAAAAAAAAAAACACCCCAAAACCAAAACAACAACAACAAAAAACCCCATAAACACAACCCAACGAACAAAACAAATTTAAATATTTTGATGAGACTGAGATAGTTGTATATTTAATCCCTCTGCTACTTATCTGACTGTGCTTCTTTTACCTGCAGTACACACATACATATGTACATGCACTCATGCACACACACACACACACACACACACACACACACACACACACACACACACACACCTTACTGGATTTGAGAAGAGAAGGCACAACACCAGGTGAAAACCCCGAATAGCCACAGAGCCCTCATGCTGAGAGAACTGGGGAGTTGGAGCCAAGCTACAAGGCTAAAGCCTGCACCTTTGCTTCGGTCCCAGAAAAATAAAAAAACCAGAACATCAATAAGCAGAGTGAGGCTTTTAGAGATCATAGGAATAAAGGGCAGAGGGCTCAAGAGGCTGCTAAGTATTACAGGGATCTGTGAGGTTGTAGCGACAGGACTTCAAAATAATCCTTCAGCTCAGGTGAGCATAGATGCCCCAAAGCATAAGTGCCACAGTGGCACTTATGCTTTTATTAATTAAGCTGCACTTATAATTCTGTTTCCGGTCTCTTGGAGGAAATCAGCTAGATTCAAAGATACTTGTAATTGCCATGTAGGTAGCTAATTTAACCCTTCGGTGACCATTAATCCTGATATGTCAACTTCATTGGATCAGAATGTGTCCAGATGGGTCTGACAGGTGTGACCTGGGGTGCTATATTTGGTCCCTCGGCCTCTCCTGTCCGGTGCTGTTCCCCGGCTTGGCTCCTGCCCTCCATAATCTAAGCAGTTCTGTCCTGCTCTACCCTCCTGCTGTGGAGTTCTAGCCTGAGACTCTGCTGACCACGCACCAAGTCACTCAAAACAATGAGTTCAATTGAATTCCTTCTAGTTGTGGGTGTCGGGTATTGTGTGTCAGCAACGGGAAAGCTGACTGATACACCTTCACTTCATTTCATTTTTTTCTCTTCAAAGTCCCAACTAGGAAACTCATCATCCTGGTTAATGAATGAGCACACGGTGATAACTTGATGGATCCGTGTAGAAAAAAGATTCGGTCAATTCCTCCAGCTTCCTGATGAGCTTACCTTGCTTAGCTCCAAGTATCCTCCCTCAGTGATGAGAAGATATTTTTCTCTGTCTGTGATACTGAGACCCTCTGCTTGGAGCTGTGTCGCTGGAGGAGTTTGTGACATAAGACGGAGAAAAAGGAAGCCCACTCTTGGAATTGAAAGAGGAGTTTGGGAATGTCAGGAGCGGAAGAGGGACAAGACCTTTTCAAGGTTCCCAGGACAGGTCTAGGTGATGGCTGCATTGCAGTACACTGGGTTTCCTGGTGCCCTGACTTCCCATATTGTGTGCGGAAAGCTGGGGTGTTTCTGGGGCTTGTGAGGGAGCCCCTGAGATAGTGGGGTCCAAAGCTGGTGCCCGTGCTCTGGGGCAGCAGGCACAGGAGGAAGTGACCACAAAGCAGAGTATGGCAAGGTTCTGCCCAGCCAGGGAGCCAAGCGGGAAGTTCATTTGAGACTTGAAGAGTTTATAGGAGCAGAGAAAGACCTGGAGGTTTGGAATCCGTGAGGAGGTTTTCAGGTCTAGCCAAACTGAGAAACTATATCAGGATTTATGTGGTTTCCGGGTTCAACAAGTGACTGAGGGCTGGACATCTCTCTGGGGTTGAAGGGAATCGGCTACAGTTCACTGAAGGTTTGGGAAGTTTTCTCTGGCTCGGACACTGACCCTATGATTCACTTTCCCTTTCTTCTTGCTGAGGTCATTAGGAGGCCAATCGTGGGAGCAAGAGAGGCCAAGGCATAGTAACTCCTGTGCTCCCAGGTGACATTATGTATTCAGTCTTAAGGGCCCTCTTTTGAAACACTCAGGTATGCTCATCCTGACTCAGATTAAATCTCCAGACTGTACAACCTACCCAAAACAAGACAAATCAAAACATTGATATTTCACTAACGTAAACTTAAGGCTAGTTCTTCTGCTCATGGAGCATGGTTCTTACGATATAATAGTAGTAACCATAAAGCTCACAACAAATGTAATGCATGTGAATCATTCCCAAGCCATGCTCAGCTCCCAAGTCTAGGAAAGAGCATCTTCCATGAAACTGTTCCATAGAGCCAAAAAGGTTGGGGATCACTGTTTTAGAGGAAACATAAGCAAGAAATGCTCATGAACTAGGTGAGGATAGTGCGAGACCTTGTCTCAAGCTAACCTTTACCTTTTTAGCTTGGGTGGCCGGAAGTTGGTGGTTGTTACAATGATGAAAGAAACTGTGGAGGTGACTTTGAAGCAGGAAATGAAGCTAAGAGTTCCCTTCAAGCTCACAGGGACAAGACGTATGCAGTGGATGCAAATAGGTTTTGAGAAAAAGCCGTAATGAGATAAACTTCTATGGCTGTTCAGTGCATAGGTGATTTTATAAAACCACGAATTTAGAAGAGGTCTCCAAGGAAATTGTCAGAATGTGAAGAGGAAAAAAAGAGCCTTAGACTATATCTCTCAGATACTCAATATCTAAAGGTTTAAGAGGGGGAGAATAAACCAAAATGTGGTTAAGAGAAAGAATCCAATAAGAATGGAGAAAGAAGTAGAAAATACATAACTAGAAGTAGGAAGATCTTTATTAAAAGGATGAAAAGGGCAAGAGATGGAGGACGAGGGAGGGAGAGGAAGAAAAGCAAAAGGGGATGAAAACAAAGATTGGAAGCGAAAGGAAAATGATAAAAACAGAGCTTTTGCAAATAGGAAGGGACCAAGAATTGGAAGGATCGGGGGAGGGGGAGGTAAGAGATTAAACCAAAGAGAGAGAAAAAAGAATCACAATGCACTATGCACGTCCCCATGATTCTTGTAACTCCCCACAATTACTATAAACATTATGTTCTACAAATACGCACTGATAAAAAGAGGAGAATAATAATAGTCTGGTACCTCTTCTTATTTTCCTAATTTGTACTTCTCTTTCCCTGTCTCTGTCTGTCTGTCACTCTCTGTACATATGCACTTATTTTGCATTTCTCGTGTAAGACAAGCCATGTGATATATAAACTTATATGTCTGATTTGTTTCACTTAACATTATGGTCTTCCTGTTTGCTACAGAAGACTCTGTGTATATAAGCATCTTTTAGTGAAGAAGTCATAGTTTACCATGATTTTCCTCCTACATAGGCTGTTCAGTTGTTTAAGTACTGTAATGAATTTTTAAAATCTCAAGTTCTACCTGCTGCCCAGTTTTTGAATCTTTTCTTTAAAACCCTAATGCTAAAATGAGAGTTAAGGGACCTAAGTGTATACGCTCAATTACCACACTTTGTAAAAGATGTTGTAACAATCTTCACTGTCACAGTAAGGTAAGTCATTTTCCTTTATTTCTGTAAGGAAAAGGATGAGTTCCTTCAAAACAAAGAAATGCTGATAGACAATAGCTTATCCATTTAAACATAATTTTATCTTCTGACATACGAAGAATCATTATTAGTCTAGCTGGAGGATGATTCTCTCTGTTAAAAATTCCTCAGATGAACATTTTATCAGTCAGGTCCTATACTTCATATTCCTTTTTTTTTTTTTTTACTATTACTTACCATCTTGAAACCAGGTCTGGGTATGTTCTTTATAGATATTATAGCTTAGTTTGTTGGCAGAGTCTGTTAATGTTTTAAACAGATAGATGAAACTTTGGACAAGAGTTCAAGTCTGTGCCCGAGTCCACTCAGCCTCTTGTAAATCTCAGAAAGAGAACTGTGTATGCTGTGTTGAAACAGATACTGATAATAAACCCATTTTGAAACTACAATGGAGCAAAGCTATTGATATCTCCAAAGATCAATGTCTTAGTCAACGGAGGGATTAATTGCATATCACATGAAACCTTTGATCACAGCTAGTGGATCTGAATGAGGCTAACATCTCCTCGCATCTTTGTCTTAAAGCTTGAATCGAGCAAGGGAAAATCAAATGAAAAGAGTCAAAACAGGCAGAAAGATTGGTCTGTTTTGATCAACAGTATGAAATAATGGAAAATAAGACTAAACTCGGCAAGCTGGGGTGGAATCCAAACTTATTCTGAACTGTGTCACTTTGGGAAATTATTTCACCACTTGAATGTTCTACTAAAATAAGAAAACAAACAAAATAATGTTTAAAAGATGAAAATATTTCAATATCCTTATCTGAAAAACAGAAATAAATACCTTGAAGGAGTTTAATCCTTTCAACATTCCTTCAATGTGTATGGCACCCGCTACTGTATTTCCTTGATATTGGTGGTAGTATTGGAAAGCAGATGGCATAACCAAAGGCAGAAAGGAAAACTGGTAATAGGAAAGAAAAGTACAAAATTTTTCAGAGGTGCCAGAGATTTATGTCAGTGGTTCTGGTGCCTGCCTAGCAAGTGCAAGGTCCCTGGTTTTATCCCTGGTAATCACATATAACAATGCCAGGCGTGGTGACTCACACCCACCAGCAGTCAGTGCCACACACCTCAGTGCCAGGCGTGGTGGCTCACACCTGTAATCCCAGCACTCAGGAGGCAGAGGCAGGAGGATTACTGAGTTCGAAGCTTGCCTGGGCTACATAGTGAGCTCAGGGCCAACTTGAACTACAAAGCGAGACCCTGTCTCAAAAGAAAAAAAAAAATTATCAGAAAGAAAAAGTAGAAGCTACAGCTCAATTTGACTCAATTCTGGTGGAAAGTTAAGAGAAACAGAGAGAGGAGACAGACAGACAGACACACACACACACACACACACACACACACACAACACAACACATACGGAGAAATGGAGAGAATGAAATAATCCTGTCTTGAAGAAGCACTCTACCATGTAAATTCTGAGGCATTTAAGAATATTTCTGGTTGATTGAGGGGCATTTGAGGAGACTCAGGGAATACTTGTTACATTTGTGAGTCCAGGTGGGTCACTGAAGAATCTTTGGAAGCATGATACTTAAAGCAGAAAAATAGACTCAGAGACCTCATACAGGAAGGATCCCTGTGTTCTTTGCAGAGAAAAAGTCCAGAGAAATTCTGGTGCCTGTGGAAAAGCAGATAAAATTGCTCATTGGAATTATTTAGCTGTGGGGGTGGGGACATAAGGCCATGAGCAAACCTTCTGGAAGGGCCTGGGTAGTTTTATGCATTTCTATTTAATGTACCACCAGCTCAACTTCCTGTTGTCCTTTAGCAGAACTCTACGCTACTCACTATTTGCCGAGCAGGCACTATGTGGTGGCCGCCATCATGTATTTGTAAGTGTTCGTTACCATCTTGGTAATTCACTGATGAAGCCACTGAATTATGAGCATGTCTGGACTGTCCACACAAAACAACTTTGGAATCCATTCTATAAATGATTCACACTCCAAGGCAATGTGGAAATGGCATGACCTAGTGAGTTTTATCTGGAGACTCCATCATTCCATCCCCCTTACTGTTCCTTTAATGAGAACGGCTCACACGGATATTCCTCACATGATTTTTTTCAAGGCTGCCTACTAAATGACTATGTACCTGTTTTCTAGAACACCATGACCATAACTGTCTTTTGCCCTTCCCACTAAGACAGCCCTGAGGTTGTGTTGGCTTCTCAGAATGAAACCCACCCTTCTCTTTCCCCTTTGTGGCTAGAGGTAGACCTACGACTGAGTTCTAGCAGAGGAGATGTCAGGGAAGAATGTAAGACTTTCAGCGCCTGTTAAAGAGAATCAATATGCTTGTCTTCGCTCTTTGTAGCAAGTGATCACAGGCCCTCAAGAAGCCGTGCTGAACCATGAAGTAAAAACCTCATCTCCAAAAACAAGGTAGAGGAAGTTGATATCCCGGTGCTACCAAAATAGAAATACAGAAATAAACCTCTTCTGTGATGATAAACCTTTCAGAGACAAAGGCCCAAACAGCAACCCTGGACCCACTTAGTGATCACAAAGTGAAAACACTGCAAAGAAATACGAATATCAAGAGGGTGTAGTTTAGAAAAAATAGCTCGTACATTGACATGTTTTATCCTAAAAGAAAAACAAATGGCATGGGGGCCATGGGTTCTCTTCCCGTGTTTTATCTTATCTAGAGTTTCAGTCACTCACAGCTTAAACTAATCCAGCAAATACTTATTTGCAGTCTCCACGGAAACATTTACTTTGCTACAGTTCTACCCTTTCTTTCCTAGATGTTTACATTGTTTATGCAACAGATCCTCCACACAGCCACCCAGTAATTAAATAATCACTCTAAAGGTCACTTACAACCGTCTAATGATTACACTCCCTATTGGCCCCATGCTCCTTACTCCTTTCTTTTTCTAAATGTTAATGTAATACAAGTCCATATTAATAAAGAAAATATAGGGGCCTGGAGGGTTAGATCAGTGGTTCCAGCGCCTGCCTTGCAAGCGCAAGGTCCTGAGTTCGATCCCGGTAACCACATACAATGCTGGGCGTGGAGACTCATGCCCACCAGCCATCAATACCACATACCACAGTGCCGGGCATGGTGGCTCACATCTGTAATCCCAGCACTCGAGAGGCAGAGGCAGGAGGACCGCTGAGTTCAAGGCTTGCCTGGGCTACATACTGAGCTCTGGGCCAGCCTAAACTACAAAGTGAGACCCTGTCTCAAGAAACAAAAACAAAGAAAATATAAAAACACTTTTATGAAAACAGTAAAATATCATAACAAAGTAAGCAGACACTAACCATGGAAAATACTCTGTATATCATGATCTTAAAAGACTATATTTTCTTACCCCCATCTCACCCTGAGGGTTTCATGGTTAAAGCCACATTGTACAGTGTCTTTCATTGTGTTCTCTAAAATTCTTTAATGATGTACAGCTATGCACAAACTCACTGACTGTCTTTTGAAGCTCACCACAAGACCTCCAACCACCTGTAAGAGTTCATCTGCCTGTTTTTTTTTTTTAACTCCAACTTGGGGTGGGAAGTGCAGTCCTATGGTTGAGCACTTTGCTACTGTGTACAAGACTGTCCAATTCCCAACACCAAACAAATAAAAACATCCAAATCCCCATTCAGTCCAGTCTTTTCTTGAGCATTTTTTCTATGCTCTCATATTATTCATATATCATCATCTGTATTATTTTCTTAAATTACCCTTTCATGGGTTTATTTCTCTGCAGAAAAGCTGCCAAACAAATCTGTCTAATCTGAAGCGATGCTACATACTAGTCAAAGTGAACTCTGCCTCTGTCCTGTGTGCTATATACTCCTGCTATTTTATTTTCCTAGGACATCAGTCTTTCTCAGCCCATATCCAAAATAAAACAAATCCTTCAAGAATGAGTTCAAAGACTACCTTGTTGAAACCTTCCATGATCCTTTGGCTGGAATAAAGCTTTCTCATCCTTGAGATTTCTTACCATTTTCTAACTAATTTCATTTCAATCCAGTTTAGTATGACTCAATTTAACCCAATCTAGGGAATATTTCAACTGTCTTTCATATATTTGATAGTTAGAAACTCATAGTTCATTGAGAAAGTGATATTTTTAATATGTTTGAAGCAAATGTGTACACAATGGATACAATAAGGTAATATGGCTACCGATTATACCAGTTCACCTGCTATGCTGCTGTAACAGGTAAGCTGTAATGTCTCAGAAGTACAGAACAAGTTTATTTCTCACACACATAAAATCCCAAAGGGTTTTTCGAGATTGTTAAATAGCTGTTCAGTGTAGGTCTCTGGACCTTTCTACCTCATGGTATAATAATAATAACGATCGATGATTATTCATGTCACCAAGCCTGAAGAAGAAAGAGCATGAGGAATCTAAATTTTTCCTGGTGTAAAGCTTGATACACTTCTCATTACTTCCCCATAGTTTGTGGACTAGAACTTATTGTTATGGATGTACCTGAATGTAAAGGAGGCAAAGGAAATGTGGTCCACAAATGGTACCAGAGTTTGCTGTCTAGAATTGTTGTAGGACTTTCAGAATTCCAGCCATCCCACACGATACACCAGAGGACTCGAAAGCTTTCCATTAAGAAGTACATTGCAAATACCAGACGTGGTGGCTCACGCCTATAATCCCAGCACTCGGGAGGCAGAGACAGGAGGATTGCTGAGTCCGTGGCGGCTTGCCTGGGCATCATAGTGAGCTCAGGGCCAGCCTGATCTACAAAGTGAGACCCTGTCTCAAAAAGCAAAAAAAAAAAAAAAAAAGAAGTATATTGCAGCAAACACATAACTGGAGCCTACAACAACATCTAATTTCCCCCAGGGCATCCCCAGTTTCCATTTGGGTCCCAGTATGATGATTAACATCGTCCTCTTTTGCTCTCAAAACTTAGGACACAGATATGTAAGTACAGCATCGTTTCTCTAGTATGAGAAATTGAAGGTGTAAATGAGGTCCAGAGCATATGACGAGTATTGTGAAATGGAAGAAAATGTTCAAGCAAAAAGGGAAAAGGAGGTAGGGGAAGGGAAAGAAGGGAAAGAAAAAATGTGGTGATGAAAACAAAAAATGTAGAAACAACACTTGTGTATATTGGGGATTGGGAGGTTGTGGGGGGAGGGCAGGGGAATGGGAAAAATGAGAATCGAGATATATCATGTGCAAGAACAATTTTTAATGTTGAATGGGATTACCATGGAGATCTAAAATGCACCAGCAAACTCAATGAATGAAAAAAGCTGTGATAAATTATAAACACATCTCATTCTGCCACCTGACGCTTTCATCATTTTGAAGACTCTTCCTGTATGACAATTAGATTCATGTTAGAACATCTACATAAAGGGCCCATGTTTTTATCTCATATGTATATTGTCCAATGTGACCCCAAAATATCTGTTTGTTTCCCACCTGTTTTCTCATCAATAAAGCCAGTTTAATGAGCTATGAAAATAGACACAGTTATTTGAAACCCAGCAATCTAGATATTTTTCTTTGAATTTGGACGTTAGATGACAAGTGACAGGAAATAAACTCATAAAAATACTGGGAAGTAGGGGTGTATCTGGGATCACTCTTCTCTGAGGAATCTTAGTCCATCAGGATATGTTCCTGATGTCCTTTTCTTTATTTAACTCCTTTTCTGGATGAGAAGAAGCAGCTGGAATTCTCTATAGTTCAAGATACTGAGCACAACAAAGTGTATTTACCTTATAAAGCAAATGTGTAACTCTATTTAATTTTCTTTTAGTTAAGTGGCAGGATGGTCTGTAAAATAATGAATTTTTGATGCGGAAGGAAGACTGGAAATACTATTTTCCTCTCCCTGGTTGATCACATGGGGAAACTGAGATCTTGACGCGTGAAAGCATTCAAAGAGTGAATGGGAGGAGACCATCCTGGCACTCAGGGCTTCTGTGGACCAACTGCTACTTTTCACATCTACATATAAGAGCAGGAGATGGACTTCCGGTATCCTAGATAAATCATTAGGTCATCAGCAAAGCTTAACATTTTCTAACAGCATGTGCACTATTCCCACCAGAGATGTCAGCTAACAGCTGATTTTATTGTTTATGGGTTTAAGACCCTGGAACAGGATCTGGTCAGCCTGTCTAGACAAATAAGAGGAGGATAGTAAGTCATGGACACAACCTTTAGTTCTTTCTGCTTCTACCTCCAGGGCTCTGTGATGTATTCTCCAGTCTGGTCACTTGTAAATCAAAGGCAGATAATAAAAAGAAGGGAGAGTGAATGAGAGTCTGCTACGTGGCCTCTCTGAGGCTTCATCCAAAACTTAATCTCAGAGCAACAGAGGCAAACACATTTTGAAATGACCACTTTTCTTCCCCCTCAAGCATTAGTTTTTGTGAAATTTCTGGGAATGCCAAGAACATCCTATTTCTGTCATAAATGTTGCTCACAGGCATACAATTGTAAAGCCAAGAAATGAAAAGGAGGAAATGGCCTTTCCACACGAATATAATTTTATCACAGAAGCACGACAGATGCCGTTCCTGAAAGCCACAGCACTCTTCACTGTCAGGGAAAAAAAAAAAATCATCAAGCACAAAAGTAGAAAAATACACTAAGGATTATATAGGGCTCAGTCAGTAAAATGCTTTCATCATCCTGGCCAGATTTCTTTGGACCACATTTTGTTTAGAAAGCAAGCAAATGCTCTTTCATCGTTAGGTTAGTGCTCTGCAGTTCTACAAATCTGCCTCCTTTGGAGCATACATGACCATGTAATCATGAACTTCAAAAGGCAGGCAAAACCAGATACAGAAAAGTTCTATCACTCCTGAAACAAACACTGTGCTCTACTTTTCAAGGTCAGAAAGATAGAGTCAAGATGACAGAAGATGTTTGTGTGCAACAGACGAACATCATCAACCTCACTTGAGTTTTTATGTTGCTACCATTTGAGGGCTCTACATTAGAAGACTCAGAACACAGGGCATTTGCAGAAGCTGGGGTCGGCAGAGTTGGGGTCAGCTGGCATCAGTTTGGGGCTTGAGCAGGATTTGAAGCTATTCTTAGCAGCAAGTAGAAGAAATAGTAATAATAGCTTCCATTTAAGGAGCTTATATAGGTGGGTACTTTGCGAAGCACTTTGTGCATTTACTCATATCAATCCTGTAGGTGTTCCTTTCACGGTCTCAGTGTTGAGAGTGAAGAAACCCAAAACATGATAAGTGTTAAATAATTTAGCCACGGTTTTATTCACAGTAAATTGGTGGAGCTGAGGTATGTGCTCAGGTAGCCTGGCTCCTAAGTCCATATATCTGATCACACTCTTTCTTCTTAAGATTCAGAGGACAAATAGACTTTCACCACAGAACCATAGCTTAACACAAAAGCAAGGCATTTTATTAAATCTCGGAGAATACGTAGAGGGCTCAAAATAGCAGGAGAGGAAAAAGGTGACTGTAGTTGGAGAAATAGTTAAAAAAAAAAAAAGCAAAAACAAGAGCAGGTGGGAAGCAAGAGGACTTTGGCAGCTGAGTGAGGCATGTTTGAATATCGCTAGAGAAAGGAATAGCTTTGAAGTAGACAATGGAGAAAAGACTGACCAGCCATTCCAAAGTCACTGTCCTCCTGCCAGGCTATTTCTTCGTATCTACCTAGAGCAGTTTTCTCAGGAACAAAGTTTTGCTCCTTTGTGGTTAATTCCTTAAGAACCATTTTCGAAGTGGAATTGTTTGTGCAAAAGGTAAAGAATCACTTAAATCAATAGCCATTCCCTGTAAGTCAGAAATGACTGAACCAATAAACATCAAAGCTGCCTATTATTCATGACTTTTAAGTATTGTACACAGTCATAGGCACTTCAAATATATTATTTCACACAATCAAAATAGCTCACCAAATAGAAAATGTGGAGGGGAGTAAGATTCAACTAAATTATTAGATAATACTATAAAACTCAATTAGATTAGTCATCCAAGGTCATAAAAAAAAGGGAATGAAACTAAGACATTAATACAATTATAAATGAAAAAGCAAAATCACAACGGACACACCTGAAATCCAGAGGGTTTTAAGTAACTATACTGAAAACCTGCACTTAAATACATTGAAGAATCTATAAGAAGTGGACCGATTTCTAGACACCTATGAATTCCCACAACTAAAACAAGAAGATATACATACACGGAACATCCCGAAAACAGGCGGGATCATACCAATTAACCAAATGGCCAACTTGGCTTCATGTCTAGGATGCAAGCATGTTTTAACATATGTAAATAAGAAAATATAATTCATCTCACACACAAAAGCACAAAGAAAAATCACGGGGTCATCTCAGCAGACAGGAAAAGCATTTGACAAAATTCAACATTAACTCATGTATAAACACTAAAGAAAACAGGTGGAGAAGACGTTACCTCAATTGGATAAAGGCCACTGCTAAAAAACCTACTGCTAATATCATGTTAAATGGGGAAAAAGTTAAAGCTTTTACTTCTAAAATCACAAGACAAGGTCATCCACTCTTGAAAATTTAGCTAGTCAAGCAAGAGAAAGAAGAGGGAAATGTATGGGAAAAGGAAAAGTCAAACTATCTTTATTCACAGGCTACACAATCCTTTACACAGAAAGACAAACTATTCCAGCAAAGGAGTCGAAGAACTAAGAAACAGTAGCAGGATACAAAATTAACACATTAGAATCAATAGCATTCCTGCACACCGACAAGAAACCAAGAAAACAATACTATTCACAGTCACATCAAAAATTTTAAATCCCTAGGAATTAACCTAACCAAGGAAGTGAAAGAACTCTATAAGAACAACTGTAGTACTCTGAAGAAGGAGATGAAAGAGGACATCAGAAAATAGAAAGATCTCCCCCTTTCCTAGATAGGTGAAATCACTATTGTCAAAATAGCTACAGTACCAAAACTTTTTTTTTTTTTGAGACAGGGTCTTGCTTTTATAGTTTCAGGCTGGCTCTGAGCTCACTATGTAGTCCAGGCAAGCCTCGAACTCAGCAATCCTCCTGTCTCTGCCTCCTGAGTGCTGGGATTATAGGCGTGAGCCACCAGGCCCGGCCCAAAACTTTTATATAGATTTAATGCAAATCAAAATACCAATCGAAGCGTCAAGAGCATTCTTCACAGAATAGGGAAAGACAATCCTAAAGTGCATATGGAACAAGAAGTGACCCAGAACTACAAAAGCGAACATGGGCAACATACATAAATTCCAAAGTGCCCAACCCTGGATTCCAAGTTCTGTTGCAAAGCTACAGTAAAAGAACGGCAAGATGCCAACGCAGAAACAGATGTGTGGATCAGTAGAACAATATAGAAGATGCAGACACATCTCCAGGTATATTCACAATAATAATAATGATAGTAATGACAGTAATAATAACTTGGGTAAAAAGCATTAAAGAAGTATATTTAACCATTAAATAGTAAAAACTATTTTGTTATTCATCTGAAAAAAAACCCACTGATACCTGCATATTCTGACATTAGAACTTAGTAAAACTATAATAACTAAAATGAAGAATTCTTAACTGGTAGATCAAGGAAAGCACATTGGTGATATTATATTTGCTAATATGATTTGAAAATATCAAAATCAATGGCAGAATAGATTATTTGACAGTTATCAAAATTGGTTAATCATAATGAGCAAATTAGGCATAATTTAGGAATGCTATTGATTCTTATATATTAGGCATACTTGGTACAATATAAATTCTAGGTCTATTGAAAAGCTAAAAACATGGGCTGGAGATTTAGCTCAGTGGTTCCGGCACCTGCCTCACAAGTGCAAGGTCCTGAGTTTGATCCCGGTAACCACATACAATGCTGGGCGTCGAGTCTCACGCTCACCAGCCATCAATACTACATACCACAGTGCTGGGCATGGTGGCTCACGCCTATAATCCCAGCACTCGGGAGGCAGAGGCAGGAGGATTGCTGAGTTCCAGGCTTGCCTGGGCTAGAGTGAGCTCAGGGCCAGCCTGAACTACAAAGCGAGACGCTGTCTCAAAAAAAAAAAAAAAAAAGGTAAAAACAAAACAAATTTAAAAACTAAGTAAATAAAGTACAACGTATCTTCTCCGGGTCAGAAATGAAGCAACTTGCTGTCACTACAGGTCACTTGTTAAGTTTAAATGTTGGTTACTCATTCTCGGCCCACAATCTCCTCATCTGGGAATGTTCAGAGAAACGGAAACTTGCCGGTCGTAGCCACTGAGGAGATGAACTGGAACTTGGTTTATAACTGCGGTACAAGTCTGTGGATTATGGGAAGAAGCGGGCTTTGCTGGGAAGATGAACGGACCCTATTGGAGACCACCGAGAACCGATGAAGGGCCGTGTAAGGACCACTGAGTGGTATACTTCTGCCGACAGTCTTGTGCATAACAAAATGCTGAACAGCGCACTGTGAGCTAAATATATCATGACCATCCATGCAAAGAGATATTAAATCATGGTTTTTAAAGCTTAGTTAAAGCCATACACAAAAGTCTTCACAAAACGGATAAAAAAGTATATAAAACATAAGCCTAATTTTGAAAAGAAGCAAAGAAATCTGTAGGGAAATATAACCAAATGTTAAGTGGCATTATTTCCAGCTGATAGGACTATGAAGTTAATCTTCTAATCTTTTACTGTTTTCTAACTGTATTTTGCAATGTGTATTTATTTTTTATGATTAAGGTAAGAACATCTCATAAATTTGAAAAGGCCAAAACTTCCTACTGTGTACATTTTCCCAGACTCCGACTTCACTGAAGACCCCAGTAATTTCTCTGTGGTAAAATCATGAATTTCTCCAGTATTAACATTTCATTTTCTTCCTTATAGATGGGAGCAAGAACCCCTGGAGGACATAAAAGTTTCCCGTGACTAATTCTCTCACTCCCACATCCAGACCACTATGCTGTGGGCTAAATAATTTCTTCCAATCCTAAATTCCTCGTTTTGACCCATGGATAAGGATAAGCCTCAAATCAGAGAAACCTCCTTCAGGGTGATTATTAATGAGGGAGCCTGGAGTGTTACCTTAAGCCCTGAGCTCTGGAAACTGGATAACTCTTTGGGCTCAATTTCACTTTGCTGCTGTAAATGACAATGGGTCTCACCCCAGGGCCCTCCTTGAATATGCCAGCACTCGATTTGCAAGGAAATATCAAAGACAGGGCACCAGAGACCATGAGCCGTGCCTTAGAGGCCCCAGCTCTCTGCACTCTAAGAAAACGTCATGGACAACGTAGGGCCTCCGACAAAGGCTCCCTGTGCCCTGACTCCTCGCAGAGGGCGGAAGTGGCTGAGCGAAAAGGAGTCCCAGTGGTCATCCTCTATGCGCACACCTTCTAGCTACCAGCATGACTCGCTTGGCAGTGACAAGTAAAGACAACAGAGCCACTAGCTCCTCCCTCCTCCTTCCCCAGAACTCTCAATTTAATGTCCCCCAAACCGATTTCCACCCTTCACATCCTGTAAGTGTATCCTTCCAAGGATTTTTTTTTTTAACCCAGAATCGAACTCATGACCTTGAGCTTTCCAGGCAGGCAGAGGCGCCACTGAGCTAAATACCCAGCCACTTTCCGGGGATCTTTTCACATTTCACACCTAATGTCCATCACCCGGTCCTTACTGCGCCTTCTGAGCACCGAGCCTCATGGGAACAATGCTTCCGAAGTTGGTTTTTCCTTGGCTCTTGCAATGTGATGCCACATTCAAATTCTATTTATTTTCTTAAAAAATCAAAGGTGAATTTAAAGAAATATTAAAGCTAAGCTACTATGAAAGGAAAAATGTGTGTATGTGGGCACATCGTGGAATTGCACATGACGGAGGAAACAAGGGTCGTAGGCTGGGGCACTTGATAGTTGCCCAATATATACTTTCCAGATTAATGAACGGGTCCATTGCTGATACCATTGTCTAATACTCATCTCAACAATTCTCCTGCAACTAGAAAAAGCGTCTCATATGCTTTTCTGCTCGTGTTAGTAAGCACGTCTGAAATCTCCCCCTTCCTCACAAACACAATCTACATCCTGGCTGAAGCCTTCACCTTTTGGCAAAATGGTCCCTCGTTACGCTGGATCAAAACAACTTCTCTTTCAGTGTCTATGGTGGATGGCATATAATTGTCAATTTTGCCTGTGCTCTTCCGTGAATTCTTTGTAATTAGTGTTTTCAGTTATTATGTAACTTTCCTATAATTATTTTAACTTGTTATTGTTTCTTCCACCGATTCTGGGCCAGCCTTGCATCTAAGTCCCTCTCATAATAGACGTTAAATAGCTGTTTAATTTAGTAATATTTTGAGTGAAAGAGACAAGGCCTTCTCCTAGCGCAAACTCTTCCACGATGGAATAGGGAAAAGGTGCTAAGTAAATTTCCTGGACGTCTCCTGTGTACTGAGCAATTGACATGCATGTCTTGTTTAATTCTCACAAATGTATTAGGCAGTTTTATCTCATTTGTACACGAGGAAACTTAAGTTCCAAGTTACTTGATCCAGGCTATTTGTCTGGTGAACAGGGAAGCTGGGGCCTGAAGCCAAATTTCATTTCTTAGTCTGTGTGTCCATAAGGTCTGTTACATTGTACAACACATGTTTATGTGTGAGCCTACAGAACACACGGCAGTTAAAAAAGAATAAACAACTGCTAGTTGCAATAGCATGGATACTGTTCACAAATTGATGAGCACAAAAAAGGCCAGACACAAGAAGCATATTCTGCAAGATATTTTACACACACACACATATACACACACACACATGCACGCATGCAAACACAACATTACAAAATTTAAGAACTGGCAGAACAAACCAGTGGTTATGTCCGAATTCTTCCTTTTCTGTAAATGGCAGATTGGTCTTTAACTGGCAAGGGGCAGAGAGGAACATGCCACAATGCTGCAGACATTTTATATTCTGATCTAGGCAGTGGTTATGTGGGTTTCTGTATATGTACGTGCAGGTTAATCACCCTGTACAGTGAAGATCTGTGCATGTTAAATGTTAATTTCAACCAAAACCAATTAAATATCACTGTCTCCCAAGGAAGACAGCACAGTGAATGGAAATATATCTCTAACTACACCAGTATCCTGTATAAGAATTGATGTGATCTCTCCTTTCTATAATTAAGGACCAAGGGAATGATTTTCTCTCTGGAGACTGTGACACACTTCCCTTTATCAGATAATATGACCGGATATCCTGCCATGTCTCAGCTATGGTAGGGAGCAGATGCCAATTCAATAACAATCTCTCTTCTGGCCTGGGTTTTATATATTCCTTTCTATTCCCTCTTTCTGCTCCATACTCTCAAGCCCATTTCCTATCCACCAGATGTTGATCCATCTACTAAACGTTATTATGTGCTCCTTCCCCACTTCCAAACTATGTTGGGTGCAGATGTAAGCACTATGCTAAAATATGGCACTAAAGACAGAAGTTGAGTGGTGCTCTTAAGAGAAAAATATTCACCATCACTCAACTTGGTCTTGAGTCTAGACACCCTTTTATCACCCATACCATTTGGAAAAATCCTTGATCTGTTGAACTCTTGCCCCTCACCTCAAATGCAGGGTACCCTGAGTCCTTTCACTGGATTTGCACCTCCCAGGACACTGTGTGTGCAGAGTAAGGGAAGCAAGGCAGGAGGGGGCACCTATGGTGACCTGGGGCCAGCTGGGTTGTAGCCCGGGAAGAAGTAGGTTTGCGATGGCCCTACCACACTTCAGGTCTCATGGCTTTCCATCTGTCCCTTTGTTTCTAACCTACTTTTCTTTTCTGGAGCTTGGTGGCTGTTCGTTCCACTAATGAACACACAGCTTCCGCTGACAGGAAGGAGGGCTCAAAGAGACAACCATGAAGCTATCCTTAAAGGCTTTCCTGGATAATGACCAGGAAATTCAGAACCTCAGTTCTACCTTCTTTTCTCTGTCCTTCCCGAGAAAGTTCTGGGCCGCCTTGGAAGAAAGAGACGGGAAGTGGCTCAGTGCTCAGAATCACTGATCATTCTCCCAGGCTCTTCATCATCTCTGTCTCACACAGATCTTCTAGATCTTCTACACCCCACCCCCAGGGACTTCCATGGAAATAATTTGTGTTTGGTATTTTGTTTGTTATTCTGGGGAGCTGGTAATTAAACACAGGGCCTAACATACGTTTGGTAAGTGCTCTACCACTGAGCTATGACCCTAGCCCTTTTATTAATTTTTAAAAAATTATTAAATAATATTAGATATCAAAAAATTCTGCTGGTGATTCAACAGATATCAATCTCACCAATACCCACTTGGAAATGGAGTTGACATTTTGCTAAATGTGCCAGGATTCCTCTCTCTCTCTCTCTCTCTCCTTCTCTATCTATCTTTCTATTTGCCTCTTTTCTTCCCTTCCTATTTTCCTTTCCTAATGGTAGATGTGGATAAATTTCCCTCTGCATCATCTCTCCTTATGTCTCCCCTGCCTTGAGGAATCTCACTTCTGAAGTTGGAACAAATCACTTTCAGGCATACTTCTGGTTTCTATCCACAATCCCCATACACTATCACCTGGATATTGTTAAAGTTATATATCATGCGTCTAACACTATTTACCTTTTTTTAACTTTTTTATCTAACTTATGGTAATGCAGATTCAATTTATTCAGTCTAATTGCTCTGTGGTAAACACCACTGTATAAATGGCAGTGATTTTTAATTTCCTTACTAATAAGCAGTCGGGTCCCTCCTTTTATAGCTGTTATAAGGTGCACTACAGTGGATCCCCTTCTTTATATTCCCATCAGCCATGCCCTAGGACATCTCTTCTTCAGATCTCATAAATAAATGCTAGACTCTCTCGCTTTGTAAAAATCTAGAATAGATGCTGAGGAGTAAAACTGCTGAATTACAGACTATGCCTATCTTGAAATAAATTAGATCTTTCTAAAGTGGTTATCACAATTTAAACCACCATGTCCTTTGCCATAGTTGGTATGATCAGATTTTAAAATGTGTGCTGATATGATGGGTTTGAAATGGTCTGCCTCTACAGTTTTAATTTCCGCTGTATCCCAGTGAGGCTGAGCAAATTTTTCATATGTTTATGCCTGTCTGAGTTTCTTCATCTATAAATGGTCTTGTTTTTCATTGTTTATACGTTGAATGGTTTATTAGGTTGTTTGACTAATGCTAGCTCCAGAGACTTTGACCCTAGCCAGCTAAGCTCAAGTCATTTTGGACATTTTTAATTTGCAGAAGTTCCCTCTTTAAGGTTGACCCCATATATAGGTTGTTGGTATTTCCACCCAGTTCACTGGTTCTGTATTGTGGGATGACATAGAACAAGTCTGAACTTCCATTCATGTGATTACGTTGCACATATATTTTTTTCACTCATTCACTCGTTTATTTATCCATTCACATTGGCAGATATTTATTAGATGCTCATTGAAGTCAGGAGCGAGACAAGGTCATGCCACGAAGGAGACAGAAATTAGTCGAGGAGACAGAAGTGTTGAGCCCAGTCATAGCTCTGTGCTCAAGAAAAAAGTAGAATATAATTTGGATAATTTTAACAGATTTTACCAGTTTGCACAGCATTTACTAAGATACGGAGATGAGTTTGCATGTCATCTGCAGATGACCATGGTCACAAGCTCTTGGAGTATCTCCCTTCCATTAGCCAGCCATGGTCCTAGGGGCAGGCCCCAGTGTCTCCACATTAACTAAATGATAGCAAAGTCAGGTTGCAGTCTTAGGGTTCTGTGCTTATGTTCCTCTGGGTGGTGGTCCCTAGCACCATTTATATTTTAATTGTCACTACTGAGAAGGTCTTCTTCACCAGTGACATGTATTCTGCCACCTTCACCATTTGAGTTATTTTTTTT